>CATIWM010286985.1:0-10211 GCA_949671775.1 Mallotus repandus
AAAATTATATTGTATAATTTGATTTAAATTAGATAAAATATAAGTAGACCTAATTAAAATAGAAAAATATATATTTTTAACAAAATTATCACTAAAATTTTAATTTAATTTTATTTTATTAGAGATAAATAGAAATTAACATAATTAAAATAAAAATATTTTCAATTAAATCAGAATTATATGTTAATTAATTTTATTTTTATTAGAGATAAAATAGAAGTTATAACCTAATTAAAATAAGAACTATATTTTCAATTATATTAATATTATATTTAAATTAAATTAATTTTTATTAAAAATAAAATAAAAGCTAACCCAATTGAAATAGACTATATACTTTCAATTAAATTAGAGTTTTTGTTAGAGATAAGATAAAATTTAACCTAATTAAAATAAGAAACATACTTTTAATTAAATTAGAACTAATTAGAGATAAAATAAAAGTTAACCTAATTAAAATAGAAAATAGACTTTGAATTAAATTAAAATTATATTTTAATTAATTTAATTTTACTTTTATTAGTAAATGACTAAATTATCTAATTTTTATCTAATAATGAGTGAAGATTTTTTTGTAATTTTACTTGTCCCCTCTCTCCTTCGTACATTTATATATATATATATATTACTTAAAGAAATATTTTTCACATAGTTTTTTAATGATGCCACTTTGAGTCTTTCTTTTAGGGGCTATTTGGCTTAACTATTTATACAAACCGATAAATGGTAGATGTTGCAAATAGCTAGTAGTTGATAAATGTTAATTATTTAGTAAATTTTTTTAGATGTTATTATAACCATTTAGGTATAATTAATTTTTAAAAATTATTAATAATTTTTTTAGGTATGTGAATTATTTAAAGATAATAGAGAATAATAATCAACAACTGATTATGTTTGATTTATATATTATTATAATTAATAGAAATTAATTAAAAATGACTTTAAAATATAAATTTCACCAATGCAAAATTTTTGAACATATATAAATATAAATATTATAGTTATTTATTAACTAGTTATAATTTTTAGTAGACTTATTGGCGTATAAAATTAATTTTTTTGATTTGTTACAAATCTAGCTTATTTTCAAATTTTGGTATAGATGTTCCATTTGACAATTTGTTGACAAATATAACTCATCTTTGATTTTGGTTAAAATTGAATACAAAAATATTAACATGTTAGGTGGCACTATTAGTGTAGATACTATCACCACATCAACTTTCTATTTGATCTTCTGACCCAGATCGGCCCTCTAGGTAAGTGACTTTTCATTTTATAACTATTTGAATAGTCATCATTCATTAGGAATAAATATATATTTAAAGTGCATGGATAAAATACTAAATTAAAATAAATGGAGAAGATATTGAAATGAAATATCCATTCATGATATATATAGAACAAATCACAAGTTATTGTGACTAATTGGCGTGCAATTGCTAATATAGAACAAGAAACTGGAGACAATTTAGGAGTCGAATTTGCTAAGGGAGAAAAGAAGAGCAGCTGTAGCACTAGCTACTTGGGATTTGTTTTGAGATTTTTTTTTCCTTTTTTTTTTTCGTTTTGGATGCAGTGGCCGTTATTTGACGGGACGCATAAACAAAGAACAATTAGCCTGGGAGGCTTGGCTTAGTCATTAAGCTCCCTGTGGAATAAGTGGAGGGAGCCGGAGCTGAGAAAAAGCACAGTGAAATTAAATTATTGCGATTAACTAACAATATTTACTTGGGAGTTTTATTTCCAGAGTAAAAGAGTAGTTAATGTCAGCCCTGGCACTGAGTCCTGGTTTTTAAATACTTGCTACACTTTGGATTTGCTCTGGTTTTAGGAGGGATGCAGTAGCCGTTACCCTGACCACAACTAAAAGTAGCACCTTTGTCAGTGAGTCCTCGGTAAATATTAGAAGATCCCCTCCCAAGCATCCTATTAAGATGCGATCCGAACTCCAGATCCAAGTCGGCATCGGCCATGCTGATGAGATTAAAGCTGCTGTTCATCGCCAGTGGCATTCCACTATTACTAGCTCCACAATGGTCTGCATTCATTAGAGTCACCATCGTAATCATTATGGCCGCTGCTACAACCGACGACAGGGGTAGATTCTTCATTTTCTCTCCCCTGATTTCTTTGCTACGTACTTAATTTGTTGTGATGGAGAATGTGAGAAAAATTAGGAGAAAGATAGCATTGTGTAACGGATGGTGGTAATAATATAGAGAGTAGTGACACGTTCAGTGGCCCGCATTATTTTAATTTTTTCTGTTGGACCAAATTGCCCTCGGAATTTATGGGAGGCTAGTTTATTTTGCTTTATCTTTTTTTGGTAAAATCATCTGCATCTCTTTTTTTATTGTCACTTTTTGTCATGGCCCAGGTCAAAAGTCATATATAATAAAGAATAGCTCTGTCAAATTTTTTTGACCAAATATTTTATTTCACCATGAACTTTATCTTTTTATATATCACACTCTTTAATTTTAAATTTTTTTATTATACATCTAAATTTTTATTTATACTTATATAATTCATAGTTCGCCATTTTAAAAATTTATTAAATACATGAATTGCAATATGGACAAACGATTGAAATCAAGCAATTAGAGCCTTATTGTTTATATTTTAACATATGACATGTCTTCATAATAAAAAAAAAAAGGCTTAACCGAGTCTCCATCAATTCCCCTCAACTTTTCATCTAAAATATAGAAGAATCTTATTTAATCTCCATAGTTGTTCGGCAACTATAAAAAATTTTTAGCCAAAAGTATTAAAATAATAAAATTATAAATTGAAATGTTAAACTGATAAAAAGCAATAAATATATTTGTATTAATACTTTTATTTTGGCCAAAATTTAATTTTTTTAGTCTCAATGTGACATTTATCATTGCGCATGAATAAATGATAATGGAGCCACCGTAAGATATCATCATATTCATTGCTTTGCACTGCTTTAATGGACTTACAAGCGCTTGCATTAAAGAATGCAAGCATCCTGCTAGGATGCGAGTCCATCATGAACTACAAATCCAAGTTGGCATCGGCTATAGTGACGAAGGTCTTGCCGCTGCTCATCGCCGGTGACATGCCACTAGCTTCACAATGGTTTGCAGTCATAAGGATCACAATAGATATCGTCATCGTCACAGTTACAACTGATGGGCGTACACTCTTCATTTTCTCTACCTTGTTTTCCTATTATCTCGATCTCTTCAGTACCACTTTGTGATAGAATGTAGAGGTAGCACTATTGGTAGTAGGCTGATGATAATTAATAATGGATGGAGCACCCATTTGTGGATCACATTCATTGCTTTGCACCTGTCTTTTTCTTCCTTGCTTTCCTTTAGTGAAAACGACAACTAGGCAGTCGGCACATGATGTATAATTCATGCCTCCCAGCTCTAACTTATCCCTAGTTAATTGACTAGTGCATATTTTAAAAGGCCAAATTCTTAGTTTCACTCCTCAACGTTACTCAATTACCCTTTAGCACCACTTAATTTTTATTATATTATATTTAACCTTTAAATTTTTATTTTAAACTTATCTAATCTTTATAATATATAAAATAGAAATATTTTATAAATTAATGTTGATATGGACACAAAAGAAACTTATATAAACTAAAATAATATTTTATAAATGAGAGAATATAATTAAAAATACATTTTAAATTTTTTGATATTAATTTTTAAGTCTATTTATATTGTTTTGGAGTTAACTTTACCATTTTATATGTGTAAAATCATTTGAAATTAATTTTTTATCGGTTTTGATATTATATGAGTTAGGTAGAATCAAAAAGTATAAATTAAAAAGTAAAAAAGGTTTAAAATAAAAATTTAAAAATTAAATACAAAATAATAAAGAAAGAGGAGCGTTAGAGGTTAATCATATAAAGTTTAGTGGTGAAATTATGTATTCAACCTATTTTAAAAGGATCAATTGTCTAAAAATCAGAAATTTTCAATTTATGATAATTTTGATTTATTATTTTTTTACATATTGATATAAATATTTTTGGGGAATTCTAGGGTAACTTTGCTTCACTTTACTTTTATCACCATTAAATAAGAGTGTTATTAATAAATAAAGTTTACTTTATAAAAAATAAATTAACAATAGATTACACCTTAATATAAATTTAAATTCATGTTCATTATAGATTAAATATAATGTTAAAAATAATACATCTAGACTTTTTCCATAGCGAAACAAAAGAAATTCTAAAAAATTCTGAGTATAAAGGAATAATAATATTAATCACTTAATATATCATAAAATAAAATAATTTTTTCGTTCTCTCTTTATAGTTTAATTGCTCAGATGATGAATATTATAAGGTTGATATCATGGATTCGATCTTTTCCTCCCTTTAACCTCTCAGTTGTTTAAAGAAAACAACAATTTTTCTTAAACATATCATTGAAAATGTTTCAAAATATTAAAAGATCAATACGAATACTAAATTGTCTTAAAATAAAACCAAAGAAAAAAAGTAAAAGAAATAATGTATTGTACCAAAGAATCAAAATGGTAGCTAATTCTATATTATTCTATTTTAAACTTTATATTATTAATTGAATAATATATGAATAATCTTGTAGCTTATAAAATTATACAAATGGTGAATGGTGCTTTTATAAATTAATGTCAAATATTAAATTCATAACAAAGAAATGTAAAAAATTATTTATTCAATTCAAAATAATTTTTAATTCTATTTGTTAGTTTTAAATTTCTTACTTGATAAAAATGAATTTTGATAAAAACTATAACACTATGAATTGCTTAATCAAATCCAATATAAATTTTATAGCATTATGAAGATACATTTATAAAATATTAATTTACTAATTAAAAAAGAGTCAAATTAATTTGATTTTGAGAATGTCGTTATTATGTTTTAACTTTGTAGTTATATGCGTTGGTATTTTTGAATTTTATTTATCATATATTTTAATTACATATTGTTATTATTTTATTCATATATATTTTTAACTGTGCATTGTAATTTTTAACACGTTAATTTTTAAATTTACAATTAAATATTTATAGCAATTATAAATTTTTCATTAAAAATTTTAAATAATTAATTCATGCAATACCCAAATACACAATTAATTTTTATAATATAATGATGAAAGATAATTTAAATATATAAAATAATAATATATCGATAATTAATAATTAAAATATTATGAAAATTAAGTACACATTAATATATGTGTCTAAGCATTTATTCGTACTGTATTATTTATTAAATCTTATGTATGTGAGTTTAAATTTAATAAATATATTAATACTTTTCAATCTCTTATATATGTTAATTAAATATTAACATATGTATGTACATATATGTAATTTTAGTAATATTATTTGTTATTTTTTTAAAATAAAATAACATTATTGATTCAAACTAACAATATATCGAAAGAAACAAATATACAAATTCACTAAAAACTATAGATAATAAAACAACATTCAGATTAATAGCATAATAAATCAGTTTAAAGCCTATACATTTGATAATACTAAAGTAACTAGAATATCTATGATTCTAGTTCTACAATATACTGACAACTATAATATGATTTTTTATCTCTGTTTGATCGAATATATTTTAGAAACTCACATACATAAGATTTAATAAATAATACAAATAAAAAGCTGCAATAAGACGGTGGAAAACAAAACGTCGTAATAAGACAATAAAAAATCAAACGTTGTACTAAGATGATGAAATCACGAAAAATAAAATAAAACTTATATCTATGTGGAATAACTACTTATTTAAAAAATAAATCGATAAAAAAAAGATGTAGAGAGGTGATTTCAAGCTAAAAATGGCCAAAAATCACACTCCTTACTTAAGGAAGATAAGTGACTTGAAAAGAAAGAAGAGAAAGTTGAGAGAAAATGAGGTTAAGGTTTTGTTTAGTTAAGAATATATGTTATAATAATATTATTTGTTATTAATCATATGATTATAATTTATTTTTGAAATAATTTATTAATTAGATAGATGTATTTTAGTATTAAATAAAGGAGTCTATAGTTACTTTATTTTTTATAAAGTAAATTTTACTTTATTAATAATCACCAATTGATGATCTAATACACTTTCATCTAATGGTGATAAAGTAAATTAAAAATAGTCCCTACAAGTAGTCCAAGTGGCAAAAGGTGCGGATATCCTGTTATAGAGAGCAGGGTTCGAACCCTATCCCCTCTTGTTTTTCCCTATTGTAGTGTTGAGAATTAACCACCTCATTTTAAAATTTAAAATGAAAAAAAAAAAATGACTCTAAAATTTCCCAAATATTAAAAAAATAATTAGTATAGTTTAAAAAAAATCAAATTAAAATCTAGTAAACTACAAAAATTGAGAAAACAGATATATCTAGACCCGGTCAACTTCTCCTGGGGAAGAGTCGCAGAAGGATGCACTCCTGAGCAGTGAATGATTTAAAGTATTTATATACTCTGAGGTTTCAATATATGATACATGATAAATGAAAAAACTTCTTACCACTTATTTCTGTTTTTGACTCCTCACAAAAATGAGGTTTTTTAATACCACCGAGGAATACGTTTACTGGTATAACACAATGATTCTTTTTGCTTGTACCTATCTTTCCTTGTTTCTTTGCAGCCACCACATAATCTTGATCGCTGCAAGCACTTCACCTCCTTATACTCCCCTAGATAACATAGCTCTTGATTGTGGATCATCCAGCAACAGAAGTGACATGAGTGGCCGAAACTGGATAGCGGACACTACTTACTTCCATCTGCAGCAACACCAGGCATCAATAACTTCAACAGCAACTGAGCCCCCCTCTAGATCAGGAATTGAATCTGTACCATACGAAACTGCCCGGCTTTCTCTTACCCAGTTCACCTACTCGTTTCCGGTCAAAACCCCCGGCCCAAAATTTATTCGTCTGTACTTTTACCCTGCTTCCTACTCCAATTTCAGTACGTTTAAAGCATTTTTCAATGTCAACGCTGGTCGCTACACCCTCCTTAGCAACTTCAGCTCTTACCTACATTCTCAGTATCTTCGAGGCTTCGTTAAAGAATTCTGCTTAAATGTTGAGGAAGGTCAAAATTTGTTGAACATAACTTTCATTCCAACTCCTGGCATGTCCGATGCATATGCTTTTATCAATGGGATTGAAATTGTATCCATGCCTGCGGATCTTTATTACTCTACACAAGATGATGTAGGTTTCCCTTCTGTTGGCTTGCTCAACCAAGTTATGCGTGTTGAAAGCAACATTGCTTTACAGTTGATGTATCGAATAAACGTAGGCGGGCAGTACATCTCACCCCAGAATGATACAGGCATGTTTCGAAGCTGGGACTGGGATACAGATTACCGGACGCCTGCAAAGCCAGGCGCTTTTGCTCGTAACAATGTTACGCAGCTTAAATACCCTAACAATATTACTCGTTACTCGGCCCCTGATGAAGTCTATAATACAGCTATGATGATGGGTCCGGAAGGGGCGGTAAATGAAAACTACAATCTCACTTGGCAATTTCCTGTTGATTCTAATTTTACTTATCTAGTTCGCTTGTACTTTTGTGAGTTTTATCCTCCCATTACTCAAAAGGGTGACAGAGTCTTTCTGATCTACATGGATAATCAAACTGCTGAGGAATATGCAGATGTAATTGATTGGAGTGGTGGAAATGGGATCCCTGTATACAAAAATTATGCTGTCAATATGGAACCAAAAGAAAGTGAAAAGTTGCAAAATCTCTCTATTGCTCTTCATCCTAAACCCCGGGACCTGACTCGTCACATTGATGCAATTCTCAACGGAATTGAAATCTTCAAATTGAGTGTTTCAGACAATCTCGCAGGTCCAAATCCTGACATGCCTCTAAAATCAATTCCACCAACTGCTGCACCACTCATCCCAAAACCATCCAAGTCCAATATAGGTGCCATTATTGGAGGCGTTGTGGGAGGATTTGTGGTGCTCTCTCTTCTAGTTCTCTTTATTTTCCAGCGGCGGTCTAAAGGCAAGCACTCAGGTTTTAGTGATGGAGATTCATGGTTAGCCAATTTTTCTGTTCCTTCGACCAAATCCGCTAAGTCCCAAGGTTCAACTCTGCCTTCTGATCTTTGTCGCCGCTTTTCACTTGCTGAGATCAAAAAGGCCACCAACAACTTTGACAGTGTATTCATTATTGGTGTTGGAGGGTTTGGTAACGTCTATAAAGGTATAATTAATGATGGGGCCATTTCCGTTGCGATCAAACGGTTGAATCCGGGATCGGAACAGGGAGCAAATGAATTCAAGACGGAGATTGAGATGCTCTCTCAGCTACGGTACCTCCATTTAGTCTCTTTAATTGGTTATTGCTGTGAAGATGGTGAGATGATTCTAGTATATGATTACATGGCTCGGGGGACACTACGTGATCACCTCTACAAGACCGATAATCCTCCGCTACCATGGATTCAGAGACTAGAAATTTGCATTGGTGCAGCACGTGGCTTACAGTACCTTCATTCAGGTGCCAAGAACACCATCATTCATCGCGATGTGAAGACAACAAATATCTTGTTGGACGAGAAATGGGTGGCCAAGGTTTCAGATTTCGGGTTGTCCAAAATAGGACCAAACAGCATGTCAAAACCCCACATCAGCACGGTGGTCAAAGGCAGTTTTGGGTACTTAGATCCTGAATATTATCGTCTACAGAGATTGACAGAAAAATCTGATGTCTACTCATTTGGGGTGGTGTTATGTGAAGTATTGTCCGCTAGACCGCCAGTGAGTAAGTCATCGTTTAACAAGCCAGTAAGCTTAGCAGAGTGGGCTAGGCAATGCTACCGCAATGGAACGCTCAATGACATTGTTGATCCATATCTGAAAGGCAAGATCGCACCAGATTGTCTGAAAAAATTCTCTGAGCTTGCAGTGAGTTGCTTGCTTGACAATGGAACTGACAGACCATCGATGAGTGATGTGGTTTGGGGGCTCGAATTCGCATTGCAACTGCAAGAAACTGCAGTCCAGCAGGGCATACTACAAACTGAAACAGACATTAACGATGACGAAAGCCCACTGATGAAAGGGTCCACTGCTGATGATAGCAGTCATAATATTTTCAGTTCTGGCAGTGCACTCGTAATAGGTTCCAGGCTTAGCGGAATGACACTAACAAGCAGCAGTGATGATCAAAGTTTTCTTAGCAACAGTTCTGATCAGAAAGTAATGTCCGGTGCTGTATTTTCCCAGATCATGAACCCCAAAGGGCGATGAAAGACACGATTATTAATTAGCTTTCTATAAGTTTTAGAGCTTAATGATAATTTTGGCATGTTTGATATTATAAGGTTTCATTTTGATAATTATGTTCTGTTTTAAGTTTTGTACAATTATTTTCTGAATCAAATATATACAGACAGTATTGATACCGCTTACAAGGATGAGCATCGGTCGGTTTTGCTTCTGTTTGATAACAAAAAAAATATACAAAACTTCAAATTGAATATATATCAAAATTAAATCAAATCGAACTAGTTCAATTTGATTCGGTTGGGTCGGTTAACTGATTTATTAATTTTATTTTTTAAAATAATTTCTAAAATTATAATTTATCAATTTAATATTTTTTTTAAATTTATTCATTAATAATAGGATTAATTACACCCACGGTACCTAAAATATAAGGTATTTTTCATTAAACTACCCAAATTTGTTTTCATCCCACAAAATCTCCCACTATTTCTCATAAATCCCATAAAAGGGTCTCGTCACAGAATCCGGTCACTGGTGATGATGTGGATGCTGACGTGTCATATGACAAAAAGTGGTAGTCATGTCAGTTGAGGGTTAATTACACTCACGGTACCCAACTCTTTCACTAGTTCCCAGTAAAATATACAACTTTCATTTAGTCACTCAAAACCTCCCAACATTTCTCATAAAATCCTATAAAACTATCTAATGACACATTCCGGTTATCAGTGATGACGTAGATGTTGACGTTCAAGGGCCACCACTTTTTGTTTATTGTCTGTGTATAAAATGAATAAAACAAAGATGACAGAAAATAAGAAAAAATAAAAAAATTCAAAATAAGGATAAAGAAATATAAGGATAAAATAAAAAATGAAAAAATAAGGATAACAGAGAATAAAAAAATAAATAAAGAAATAAAAAAGAAAAAAA
>CATIWM010287061.1:0-18108 GCA_949671775.1 Mallotus repandus
AAAACTGTCCGACTGTCTATTAAGAACAATAAATATATTTTTATTAACTCAGTCATCTAGTTCTCCTCTAATTTTTACAACCTTCCCACTAGATAACTGAAGCTCTATCCTCTAATCTACTGGCTCCGGTTTAGCTCCACTTTTTTCTTCATCAAACGAGTTCGAAGGAAATGCTTCAACCTGTTTCTCCTGAGTAATGTGATAACATTTCCTAGTAGCCTGTTGATATCCTCTTATTGTGATAACCTAGCTTCCTTTTGATATTTTTATGGTAAGATATTTGATGCTTGTTATGGCTCCCGCTTTGTATAAGATAGGTCTTCCGATGATACCGTTGTAAGAAAAGGCAATGTCAACCACATTGAATATTAATTTACATTCAACTATGCCTTGATTATCTTGATCATCGAGTTTGATGCTCATTTCTATAAAGCCTATTAGCTGAGTCATTCCCTTATAAAAGCTAGTTATCGGTTTGTGAACTAGTTTTAAATTAGTCTCCGAACCACCCATTGCTTAGAATGCATCCGAAGATAACGCATTAATAACACTTCCCTCATCAATTAAAGTTACTTTATAGTGTAATTATTTGTATATGCACTAATGACTAATGCATCATTATGAGGATGATTAACATGCTTTCCATCTTCAGAAGAAAAGGTAACTATTGATTCAGACTCAGTTATCGAGCATACCTCTTTTTACAACCTCTTTCCTCTTTTTGGCATTGTTAAGTCTCCTTCCATTACCATATTGATCACTCCTAAGACTTCTTTTTAAGCTTGTTTTAGTTCTTGGTTTCCCCTTGCTTGGTCATCAAGGTCTCTGTCCCTTTTTTTTATGTTTAGTAAACCTTTTGAGTACAACTCTTTGAACAAGTCTTTCAATCTCTACTTTTAGTTCTCAATAATCATTGGTTTCATGTCCTTAATCTCAGTGATACCAATAGTACTTTCGCTTGTCCTTAAAACTGTCAGGAGTTTGAATTCTTTGAGTTGGGTTTATATTGACACCATTTTCTCTTATCCATATTAGAATCTCAAATCTAGAAGTGTTTAATGGAGTGTATCTTTTGAAAGCTCTTTTAGACCCTTTTGTTAAGCTTTTGGAAGAGTAATTGGAATTCTGAAGACTCATAGAGTCCCTCAATTCTTCCTTTTTGCTCACTAGTTACTTTCTTTATTGCGTAATTTTTTATCTTTAGCCAAGTCGATTAGGTTAGTAGCCATCGTCATCACTTCTGAGAAGGTTCTTGGTTTTTTAGTCATAATCTTGTCTCATAATTTTCCCAATCGAGTACCATTTTACAGAGCGTCAATAGCTGCTTCATTGCTTAGATTATCAATCTGCATCGTGATCTTATTGAATATGTCTAAATAGCTTCTTAATGACTCTGTATATTCTTGTCTACACATCCTCAAGTCATTGATACTTCTTACTAGGGGGATGTTGGTGATGAATTGAAGCCTGAATTGCTCGACTAACTGTTCAAAGGATAAGATAGAATTAACTGGGAGTATATGGAACCACTTCTGTACTATTTTTGTCAGAGTGCTAGGAAATACTCGGCACATCATAGCATTATTTACATTTTGCAACATCATCTTAGTTCTGAATGTTGAGACATGAGTAGTTGGATCTTTAGTGCCATCATAAAATTCAAATTGAGGTAGCTTGAACTTATGACGGATCTCTGTCCAGATAATACTATTAATGAATGGAGTATTTCCATCTAAAACACACTCTTCTTCAATACTCGGACCCATCCTAGCCTTATACATCGCCTCTTTGACTTGACAACCGATGTCAGCTTCCTTCAATTTCGAGATGGTTAAGCTTGATGCTTCATCTCTATATTGTGTTTTCTTCCTTCTGCCTTCATCATCCAAGCCTAACACTTCATTAGTTATGTTCAGTTGCCCTAAATGTTCATCTTCCTAGGTTAACACTTGGAGCTATTGTTGTAAACTTCATATCAAAGCTTCTTTGGTTGAAGTTGGTAAATTGGTAGTTTAAGTGACGGGATTTATCTCTAGCATTCCAATTATGATAAGAAAATCAGGTAAACTTAGGAAAGGGATGGAGGGAAGGGGCCTACTGGAATGTTGTAATGGTGCATTATATGGAAAAGCAGTCCCACTTGGTAATGTGGATAAAATTTGAGCAGACGGAGTAATTGGATGTGGTTGAGATATGTTCATATAGATGGTATGATGAATTCTAATGGTTGGATCGAGGTGTTTTCTCCTGAACTTCCTCCTGTAAGTGCAGGTGGTGGACTTGAACCATTAAAGCTAAGACTTCAGGTTTCTCATAAAATATCATACTCGAAGGCTAAATTTCATAGTTTTTCCCACAGACGGCGCCACTTGATAGCTTGGTGTTTAGGGGTGCCTTATGATTTTCCCAGATATCCTGTAAGAGAGATAATGAGAGGTAGGGTTTCCCTATAATCACTTCGATGCTTAAGTTAGTAGAGCTCACAATAAGCATAAAGTGTGTGAAGAATGTGATGAATGTGTGAATGAATTATAATGAATGATATGTGAGGTATATATAGAGATGAATATTGCACAAACTTATATAGATTAGGATCTTTATCTTTGAAGGATTTAAACTCCTTTATGGATGATGATTTGAATAACCTCAGCTTACTAAGACTTTTATATTTCATTAGTAGTCTAGTATCTCCTCTTATTAGGACTCACCTACCTTTTTGGATATGGGATGTCATCTATGAAGTGAAATGTTGGAGTTGGAAAGGTAGTTATGACAAGAACTATAAGTGTTGCATCCCCTTACTCAGTGCCATCAAGAAATGCTAGGCATGGCTCTGATGAGAATAATCAGTGGCAGCAACCATTGGTTGGTTGTGGTTTTTCAAGGAGAGCAGAGCAAGCTCTTTATAGGAGTAACTGGTGGAGTGAAATGGAAATGAATTCTCTTGTGTATGCATAAGCAACTGACAACAAAATTTTTTTTAACAACAATAGTAACATTAAAGTAAAATTTAGGAACCTAGAATTTAAAGGGCAAATGATAGTGAAGGACTTTATTTCTGTACTAAATCAGGTTGTGTTAAAAGGAAAATAAAAAAACAGAGAGATATAAGCAGAAGAAGTGTATTAGAGAAGTTGTGTTTTAAGAAGCTTTCTTTATTTTAATGGTGTTTCTAATTTTTTGTATTATAATTATGAAAATTATGTAGGTGGAAGGGATAAATGTGGATTTGAGACAACAATTAGATAATTAAGAGAGACTGTTTGTTTAAAATTGAATTTATTGATTGCTTTGATAGGTTGTTTTAGAAAGTGTGTTGATTAAGAATTCTATAGAACTAAAAATCATTAGTAATAAATTCCATAATGGTGATAAAAAAAAAGCATGGTATATTTTATAAATTTGATCATTTCTAAGGGTCAATATGTCTTTCTATATTAATTACCATTTTTTTAACGAGAGCGTTTAACAGTTAACAAAATTAAATTTAAATGGTTTGTTAATTGACTTTTAAAAATGAAGCGATGAAAAAGTAATTATGCTTTAACTTCATGGAGTAATAGTAATTATTCTGAAAATTTTATATCCAATCACAACCACATCTAATAAGACAATTTATGTGGCATAATTTCATATATTATTAGAATTGTGAGGTCTATCTTTTATTTATCTTACTCCCATTTAACTTGCTTTGGTCAAATTTACATTACTAATAAATTAAGTAATCATTTTGTTTTTCTTATGCAAGTGGAGCTCATTCTAAGATTATAAATAACCTCAATACGTAAACTTATAACTACAAGAAATACTTATAAACTCCACGTATGAATATCCAAATTATATATATGTACATATATACATAAGTACTTAAACTCCAAAAGTACAATATTGTTCTTCATATCAACAACGTAAATAGAAAACACATTTTGCACAAAATTAATGTAAAGACAAGAAAATCTCTACGCCATTGGTTGTCTTACCCTTATCTATCACAAAATGGTAATTAAGCCCCAAAATTCTTCTAAGACTAATAATTCCTACTTTAGAGAAATTATAAAGAGTAAATGAATATTTTCAAACAAAAAAAAAAATCTAAGAGGCCCTATAGAGGGGTGATAGGGTTAATTTAAGATTGAAAGAAAATTAAAACAGGTTATTGAGGAGATTGAAGAGAAAAGAAGTTGACACACTCAATTTAAAAGGTTTAGTTCCTTAATGAATATACGTCTTCACCTAACTTATCCTCAAGTTATGATTTTTAACTCCCATACTATTCTATTAACTTAGATTGTTTACAATAAGAGTTTTTTAAGCTAAACTCAAAGTTTTACAAATGAGTTTTCTTGATTAACTACAACTAATGTACTGTAAACTAGAGAGAATATTGAGAATTATAATTTCTCACTTTTGAATTTTTTTTATTTACAGCACCTATATATATATAGGAAATACAAGGATTAGTGAAGAAAATAAAACATATGTACAATCTAAGGCATAATTACAGCTAATTTACACCTAACATACACCTACATATTGACTAATTTCAGTCTGATGTTTTAGCTGATTTATTGACTAATTTTAGTATGATATTTCAACTGATTTATTGACTGATTTTATTATGATGTTTCAATTGATTTATTTATTAATTTTAGTCTGATATTTCAACTGATTTACAGTTAATTTATTGACTAATTCCAACACTCCCCCTCAAGCTGGCTTGAAGATATCTTCCATTGCCAGCTTGCTAATTAAGTGATCAAATTGATGTTTGTGCAATCCTTTTGTAAGTATATCTGCAATCTGCTCTGTGGTTGGTAGGTATGGCATGCATATCAACCCTTTTTCAATTTTCTCCTTGATAAAATGCTTGTCAACGTCCACATATTTAGTTCGATCATGGAGAACAGGATTGTGAGCAATTGCAATGGCCACCTTACTGTCACAATACAACTTCATTAGTAGATTGCATGGAATTTTTAAGTCTTCTAGCAGCCTTTTAATCCATAATACTTCACAAATCCCATGAGCAACTGCTCTGAACTCAGCTTCAGCACTACTTCTTACAACCATGTTTTTTTTTGCTTCGCCAAGTAATTAAGTTCCCTCCAAGGAAAGTACAATAACCTGATGTAGATTTTTGATCAATAGCACTCCCTACCCAATCTGTATCAGTATAAACTTCAACCAAAAAATGCCCATGTTTTTTAAATAATAGACCTTTACCAGGTGAACCCTTTAGATATTTGAGGATTCTATATACTACTTCAAAATGTTCTTGTCCTGGTAAATGCATGAATTGACTAACTCGCTTTATAGCAAATGCTATATCGAGACGTGTATGAGATAAACAAATTAGTCTTCCAACAAGTCCTTGGAATTTTTCTATAGTTATCACATCTTTAGTTTTAACATGCTGTAATTTCATATTCGGTTTTACTAGAGTTTCAGCTACTTTACATCTGAGCAAACCTGTTTCATTGAGTAAGTTAAGTATGTACTTGCATTGAGTAACAAAAATACCTTCCTTAGACCTTGCAAACTCCATGCCAAGAAAGTATTTTAGTGTTCCCAAGTCTTTAATTTCAAAGTCTTTGGCAAGTCCCTTCTTCAATCTTTCTAGCTCAGTATAGTCATCACCTGCCAAAATTATATCATCCACATATACAATTAAGATAGCTATTTTTCCTTGATTGGAATGCCTATAGAACATAGTATGATCTGCTTGACTTTGGCAATAACCATGGCTTTTAACTACCTTCCCAAAATGTTCAAACCAAGCTCTTGGGGATTGTTTAAGACTGTATAAGGATTTCTTCAACTTGCAGACTTTATTTTCACCAAGCTCTTTTTCAAAACCTAGAGGTAAACTCATGTATACTTCCTCTTCCAAGTCTCCATTTAGGAAGGCATTTTTTTACATCTAACTGCTGTAAAGGCCAGTTATAGTTTACAGCCAAGGATAATAAAACTTGAACTGAGTTTAGTTTGCAACCAGGGCAAAGGTTTATTGATAGTCAATTCAAAAGGCTTGTGTAAACCCTTTTGCAATGAGTCTAGCCTTATATCTCTCTATACTGCCATTAGCATTGCATTTTACAGTAAATACCCATTTGCACCCGCACGATCTTTTTATCTCTTGGTAGGCTAATTACCTCCTAAGTACCATTCCTTTTTAAAGCATTTATTTCTTCCGCAACTGCTAACTTCCAATTCGAGTCACCAATAGCTTCCTTAATTGTTCTTAGAACAAACAAGTTGGATACATTAGAAGTAAATGCTCTATGATTTTTTGAAAGCCTATGGTAGGATAAATATATGGCAATGGGATGCTGGGTGCAGGTTCGGGTTCCTTTCCTAATGGCTATAGGAATATCAAGGTCCGAATGAGGTGAATGAGAAATAACATTAGGACTAGAATTACCAGAATCATTTAAAGGACCTTCATTCTGATTGGTTTTCAGACATAGTGATAGGTAGGTCTTTACCATTTTGCTGAATCTTTTTTCGAGAATAAACCATGAGCTCACGTTCAGAGTTTATTTTCCCTTTTTGTAGTATCTCTCCCATTGTTTGTGACCCATTTAATTGTGGCACATTTTCACCAGAATTATCCTCATCAAATTTTTGAATATTATGTTCCTGAGTCTGTTTTTCAACATTTTCCACAATAAAATGATAAAATATAATAGGATTTGGTAACAAACAAGAAATTACCTAAAAATTTTCTTCTTTATTTTTCTCCCCTTGAAGATAATTTTTGTCAAAAAAAGATTGATTTTCAAGAAAAGTGACATCTAAACTAATAAAAACCTTTTTTGTGTGGGGATTGTAACACTTGTATCCTTTTTTATTTGGGGCATACCCTATGAAAACACACTTTTTTGCTGTAGGATCAAGTTTTGATCGAAACTTATTTGGTATATGAACAAAAACAATGCACCCGAAAAATTTTAATGGCAAGTCAGAATTAATTTTGGATGTAGGAAATGTTCTTTTGAAATAATCTAGAGGTGTGATATATTTCAAAATACGGGTAGGCATTCTATTAATCAAATAAGTTGCTGTCAAAACAGCATCTCCCCACAGGTATTTAAGAACATGCATAGAAAATATTATTGCACGAGCCACTTCAAGAAGATGTCTATTCTTCCTTTCTGCAATCCTGTTTTATTGAGGGGTGTCACAACAAGTAGATTGGTGTAAAATACCATTTTCTGTCAAGAAATTTCCCAAACATTCATTAAAAAATATAGTTCCATTGTCTAAGCGAAGGATACTGATTTTTGTTTGAAATTTGCTATCAACCGTTTTGTAAAAATCTTGAAACAAACTTTTCACTTTAGATTTTTCATTTATCAAATAAATTCAACACAACTGAGTGTGATCATCTATAAAAGTGACAAACCATTTTTTTTCCAGATATGGTGGTGACCTTGGAAGGTCCCCAAACATCACTATGAATTAGATAAAAAGGTTTTGATGTATGGTATGGTTGTGTCAAATAAGTAGTGCGATGACTTTTAGAAAAATGACAACTTTCACACTAAAATAAGGAACAATTCAATTTTTTAACCAAATCTAGAAATAAATATTTAAGATAAGGAAAACTAGGATGTCCTAATCTCTTATGCCAAAGAATTATTTGTTCACTAATAGAGATTGAACTAATACTACTTAAGCCTTGAGCTATTTTATTTCTAAATATATTTTCATCAAAATAGTAAATACCATTAATCATCTTAGCATTGTAAGTCATCCTCCCCGATTTTCGGTCCTAAAAATCATAGTGAGTGTCATAGAAAATAGCATGACAGTTATTATCTCTGGTTATTTTGCTAATGGATAATAAATTGCAGGCTAATTTAGGAACATGTAATACGAATTTAAGGGTAATATCTTTTGAAATTTTTGATTTACCCTTTCCTGCAATAAGTGAGAAACTACCATTTGCAATTATAATTTTTTCATTCCCAGAGCAAGGTAAATAACTATTAAAGAGATGAGATGAAGAGATCATATGATCAGAAGCTCCTGAATCAATGATCCAAGGAGCAGAATTTAGATTACTAGATAGAGCATTAGAATTGCTACCTATTTGAGCCAAAGAACCATTATGAGTACCAAATGAGGAATGGGACTTTAGTGATTTTAGGAGACAATCCATCTGCTCTTTACTAAAAGACTTGTTTCAACTTCATTTGCCATAGGTGGCGCAGTAGAAAAAGTGGAATCAGATGAAATTTCTGACATGGTGACCAAAGATCTTTAGGAGGCAAACCCACTTCTGCCTTCTAAACAAATAGACTAAAAGAAATTAGACCTTCTTTGTTTGCTAAAAAAATTTTACAGAGCTGTCTAAATCAGCCCAACTCTTCAAAAAAAATTAGACCAGGCTCTGATACCATGTAAACTAGAAAGAATATTGAGAATTATAATTTCTCACTTCTGATTTTTTTTATTTACAGCGCACACACACACACACACACACACACACACATATATATATATAGGAAATACAAGGATTAGTAAAGAAAATAAAACAAATGTACAATCTAATGCATAATTACAACTGATTTACACCTAACATACACCTACATATTGACTAATTTTAGTATGATATTTCAGCTTATTTATTGACTAATTTTAGTATGATATTTTATTTGATTTACAACTGATTTATTGACTAATTTTAGTCTGATGTTTCAGCTGACTTACAGCTGATTTATTGACTAATTTTAGTCTGATATTTCAGTTGATTTACAACTGATTTATTGACTAATTCCAACATGTACAATCAAGTGTTTTGCATGGCTAACACTTAAACCTTTAATTATTAGTACCTCCTTACCCTTTAATTTAACCCAAGAAAGAAGTAGATAAAGATCACCTAATCACTAACACACCCCAATAACACTCAAAGAGTAAATTCACAATAAATAAGATTGAGCATAATGAATTGCAAAGATTCTAATGTTCACTAAAAACTCTTTAACCTCTTAAATGAGATTTGATAATGTGTATTTGTAGTTGGGGATGAAAAACTAGTTGTTAGGAAGCATACTTCTATCCTCATACTAATTTACCTTCATTAAATGCTTCTTTTTTTGTTTTGCATAGAATTGGCTGCTCACGTTCATGATCCTCAACAGAAGTAGTCATTGCAGCTTTATTCTTACTGTTAGAGAGTTGACATGTGGATCGTGAGCACCCTTACGATCCTAACCTTGGATCGTGAGCACCCTCACAATCCTGACCTTGGATCGTGAGGATCATTGCCTTCAATCTAAGCTTCAACATCATTTTTTTTATCACACTTATGATTTCCTGATCGTGATTATGACTATACCCCTCATAATCGTAATTGAGATCATGAGGTTCACTTCCTTTGATGACTTGAATTGTCAATTTTCCTTACGAATGTGATCATCCTTGATCATAAGTGTGACTGTTGACACTCAATTTTCAATAATCCTCTAATGTGGTCCTATGATGAAGGTTTTCTATTGACTAGACAAAGTGTGACCTTAAAAGGTCATTCACAACATGCTCTTAGAGTCAAAACCCTAAAAAATCTTGAACCGGACCTCTAATTTTTTGAATCGGAAGTCTAAAAGATCAAGCCACCTCCTAAAACACCCAAAGAAGGGTTCTACCTTGAAAATCAGACTTTAGGTTCAAAATCAGGACTTTAAAAGGCCGAACAAAAGACTCCGAAGTTTGGTTCAGCCTTTAAGGACTTGAATCAAACCTAAACAATCGAAAAACCTTGAGAACCATGACAAGTCCATCGAACTGGACCCAAAAGGCCTAAAGGACCCATAAAACTAAAAAGATTTGAAAAATGACCCAAAGATACTGAGAAATACATGTGGAGAAAATGGAGGCTCGTGGGTCCAAAAAACCCACAAGTCTTATTTATCCATAATCATGAATAAATGATTCATGCAGTAGATTATATCCACATGCATGGGTTACTAAAACCTACACACCTAGATCGTAGTTTATGGGCCGAACTTTTTATAAATATCAATTTCTAGAATTTTCTGGGACTTTTGTCAATTTTTGAGGATTTTGCTAATTTTCGGACGAATTTTAGTAACAATCTAGAACCTTTAAGCCAAAAGACTCTTGAAAATCACTAAAAATAGGCCTCACACCCTTTCAAATAAGGATGATCAACTCGTGGTGACCCGTTCCCTGTACAAAACTTCATTTTTCGAGAATTTTAAACCCTAAATCCAAACTCGAACGTATCCAAGTCAAAGCACACATTAAGGATAAACCTCTGAGGATCCATTCAATCATTTTTAATAAAAATTGCATTCTTTTTTATCATATTTTACATATATTCTTCCTTTACCCAATTTTTATTTTTATTTTATTTTGATTTATTCTTCATTTTCCACTTTTATTCATTTTTTTATCAAACGTTTCATTTTTCATCATTTTCACAAATCATTCATGCATTTTTATATTATTATGTTATTTGTGTTGAATTTGTAATTTTGATGAATATTTAAAGTTTTGATGTTGGTGGTGCGGAGGTGTGACCAAATTAAATCTAGAAGTATTTGATATATTTTATGTAAATTTAGCATTTTATGTGATTTATAACATAGACATCATCATTTCATAAAGCATGCATTTTATTTTATTTCCGTTCTTATTAAAGCCTTCATCTTTATAATTAAAAAAAATAATGTTTTGTTAGTATCTTGATATAGGAACAATATTTCCACAAATTTTGCATTTTTTAATTATTTTAAATGTTTTGTTAGTATCTTTGAATTGGAATTCAGTTCAAGTCCCGTTCAAAGTAGGGGTGAGCATGGGTCGGGGAAATTCTGAAATTTAAAATCTTTGGAATAGTACCATGAGATTTTAAAAATAAAATCTTCAGTACCAGTACCTAATTTAAAAATCTTCAGTACCAGTACCTAATTTAAAAATCTTCATACCAGTACCATTCCATATTTTGGTATGGTTCGGTACGAGGATTTAGTTCTATCGGAAAGGTTCAAAATGGGTTTTTGGGAATTTATGTACGATACGGTTCAAAATGAGTTTTCGGGAATTTATGTAATAAATAAATTTATATTATTAATTTAAATTATTTATAGATTCTTTCTGAAATTCAATATCTGTTAAACACTAAAAATAGCTTTTTGAGAGTATTCTGTAGTGGTTGCAAAGTAAAAATTTTGAATTCTGTTTGGTGGTTATTGAATTCTTTCAACTTAAAAAGGTCATTGTCTGATTGCGCATAGAAACTAATTGTGCTTCAGTTTCAATTTTTTTTGGTATGGATTACTTGAGTACATTGATTTGTTAATGTTTCTAACCTAAAGAGTTTTGTTGCCAAAAGAATTCTTTAACAAATTGACAACAGACAATAACTTAAAAAACATACAAAAAAAATTCAATTAAAATAAAATTTTTCAAGCCAAAATCAGAGTTGTTCCATCTCAGGTTCTAACATAATGACCTCTCTATTTTTCTCTCTGCTCTCCATCAACACCCTCAACTGCTTATGGTTGCTTACTTGAATGTAACTACTTGTAGTTTACATGTATAACCAGGAATTTGGTTTCTTAGAAGTTGGAAGAATAGGGAGTTGATAGTTAAGGAATGGTTTTTTTTTCTAATTATCCGGTTGAATAAAGTCAAGTTTGGTGTTGTTCCATGCAGGGAAGCATGCTAGTGCTATTATTACAAACAGGTGCCCCAACACAACAGTTGTAAATTGCAATTCAGCAAATCATCAACACCCTCTCAAGTGTTCTTTCAAATGCAAAAAAATAAAAATAAAAAAACTCACAGAAGCCATATCTTTCTAGTAAAGGAAAACATAATGAGTAGGAATTAGCACATAGGCTCATGAGTTACAGTAAGAAGAAAATGCAACAAGTCAAAAAATATTAAGGGACTCCATTGAAAGCTAATAATAAAACAAAATAAACAAGGCACTTTTCTAATTAGTCATCATACATAAAGTCACAAATCTAAATTGAAATATTTTTATTTTAAATTGAAATATAATGGGTAATCCACATTTTTACTTGATGGTGATGATGAAGATAATAAAATTAATAAAAATAATTTGTTAGTAATTTATTTATTATATTTTAAACACAAAATATATTAATTTTTATCATATATAATTATACATATGTTAATATATATTGCTTAATAATTTAATAAAAATATATAATTAAATTCACTGCTATCTATTCATACTTATATATTATTATTAATATTCAGTACTATATTCGGTTCTCGGTTCGGTACAGTTCTCGGTTCAGTTTTTTGTAAATATCCATATTGTACCAAATTAGTTACAAAATTCATTCTAATTTGGTTCGGGATTAAAATTATTCGGTTCGGTATGGTTTTTTTATCTTTCAGTTCGGTTCGATATTTTCTCCGTATTGTGCTCAGCCCTAGTTCAAAGCACTTTTTAATTATTATTTTTTCAAATAAAAGGAAAAAGTTATAAGGTGTGTGTGTCTATATATGTGTAAGCTATAACTATAATTTTCGATTTTTTGGTTGGTCCATTTAGACCGAAAATTTACAAATTAAGAAAAATAACAACCACTCAATTTGGTTCGGGATTGAATTTTTGGAACCAACGGGGTTTGCTCACCCCGAGCCATAAAGCACCACTTAAACATAATTTTAAATTATTTATACCATTTCTCCTTAAGATGTATTAATTTAATAATCCTACGTTTGTTACTAACTACAAGAAAAGTGCTCATTAGCGTAGGGAAAATTTGGTTGCTAATATGTAAAAAAAAAAAAAAGTCGCTAAAGAGAATTTGTGACCAAAAAATACCAGTTGCATGTGTTCATAACTGGTTCCGCCGCAAAAGCACTTTTGCGACTGGAAAAAATAAGTAGTCGCAAAAACCTTTTTACAAAAGGAAATATTGTGGTCGTTACAGGTACTTTTTACAACCACTACAAATACTTTTTGCGACCAGAAATACTTTTGCAAACTCTGACATAACCATCATTAATACAATCTACAATTAACAACCATATTTTTTGTCACAAATATTATGGCCACATCAAGCTTTTTAGTTTTTCTTTTTCAATTTTTATTTTTTAGTTTTAGTTAATTAATATAATTTTTATGTAATAAGTCAAATAAAATCATATATTATTAAACAACACACATGAATAATATGTATGATAAAAAATTTTATTTATTATAAAATAATTGTAGTACATCAATATGTCCAATCTAGCATTAAAACATTAATATTGAAAAAATTATCAACCAAACATCAAAAACATTGTTGAAAAAAATAACAATCTAACATCTTCAATTTCAAAAAAAAAAAAAAGATGAGAGTTGACAAGTCACATGCACCCCCTTGTGAGACCTGCACACCTGTAAAGAGGCAAAAATAAAAATTAAGGCAGGTAAAAGAGATTTTAGATGACAAAGTTAATTTCATTTATTTAGTAATGATCTTACAAAAATAAAAAGTTTATAAAAGACATTCATAGCATGCAACTTGTTATATAAGATATGATAATATTTATAAACTAAGGCCACATCATACACATACGTATATACATTATAATAACATCAAAAGAAAATTTGATGCTAAGGTAAAAAAAAAAAAAACACAACAGGTTCCTTTTCCAGCAACCAAACAAGCATGTCAAGCGCTGAAGCAATTAATTTTTGTGGTATCCATCATCAATTAAAATGCACAGATACTATCACAATAAAAACAAGTGTTTTATTGTCTATTGAAATTAATATTCCCTGATAAGAAAAGCACCACAACAAAAAGAGGATTACATTCACTTGTTTAAGAGAACCAGGATCCAGGAAATAAACTGTATAACAAAGTTCAGGAAATCAGACATTGAACAACATAATGTCCTAAAATAAGCTGATGCTAAGAAGATCCAACAAAAGATATTTCCATTAACATTGATATCAAGAATAAGCGATATCATGAACCCGAATAAGTTTTATTAATGAAAAATACCAGGTTAAATCACGTCCTCTAGTTGAGGATGATCATCAGCAAACAAGACAACAAGAAAGATAAAAAAGAATCCTAATGTGTTGAATAATCGAAATGGTGATATATATCCAATGGTTTCTGCCATGCAAGTATAATGCAACAATAAGGGTCTGCACAAAATATAATTTCAAGTTGCACAATTTCATACCTGTCGGTTGTTTTCGAAGTAGATTGTAGTTAATTTCTCTGAAGTAGATTGTAGTTAATTTCTCTGAAGTAGATTGTAGTTAATTTCTCTTTGGAACCAGCAACATCCTCAACAATGCCTTCAAGTGATTCTGTTTGGTTATCGTTAAGCCATAGACCTTCTAAACTGCTTAAAGAGGTAAAATAAAAAAATGAGACCAACAGTTGAATATGTGAATACATAATCCAGGGCAGGAATATACATACTGGGTCATGTTCTCAATATCATCCACTCCCTCTTAAAAAAAAAAAATATCATCCACTGAAGTTAGCTTGTTAGATGATATATCTAATACAGAGAGGTTGACCAAGTTTGATAGGCCTTCCATTTTGCTGATGCCATTCTGACTTAAATATAGCTCTTCTAGAGCATATTCTTGGAGTTCAGTCAAAATTTGGGAACAAGACAAAAAAAAATCAGATAACATTTAAACAATAATTTTAGTATAATTCAAAACCATGAGAGCTTTTCTTGCCACAAAGAATATAATTTTCAAAAATACCTCAAGTCTTAGCATAGAAGTTAAACGATTGCTTTGCAGGCTAAGCTTTTTGATGCATTTCAGCCCACATAAGTTGACTGTTTTGATTGTCAATGTATACTTATATGCTGGTGTATTTTTTAAACTGTTAAACCATACCAGTACACATGTCAATACATAATGGTGGCAGACATGAAGACATGGACTCCATACCAGTACACATGCCAATACATAATGGTGGCAGACATGAAGACATGGACTCATATCTATATTATCAATAGCATCTGCATATACATAGTGTTAGACAAAGCAACGGGCACACACACATGGTTAGAGATGGGTTCACATCCTTTACAGCTACAACTCTGTTTCTTAATATTTCTATATTACTTAACTGGTGTATATATATTGGTTCTGTAACCTTTAACAAACATACATAAAAATCAACTTATTCAGCTGAGTTTACATGGTATTAGAGCAAAGAAGTCTGTAATCTTTTTATTTTTCCGCCACTTTCCTTCTCTGTTTTCTTACTTGCATCCATGGCTAATGCAAACAATAGCCACCTTGCCCTCCCTAACACCATTTCTTCAAATCCTATCTCTACTCATCACTCTTTTTCAATCAAACTTACCCATAATAATTATTTAGCCTAGAAAACACAATTCATTCCCCTTTTAAACTATTAAAATTTAATGGGATTTGTTGATGACACCTCCCCTTCCCCACCTCAAACCATTAATAACGATGCTAGACCTCCTATTCCAATTTCAAACCCTGCCTATACATCATGGTTTCAGCGTGACCAAATGCTCCTAACTTGGCTTCTCTCCTCTCTTTTAGAAGAAGTATTCCCCTACATCATTGGCCTGACATCCTCTCAAGTCGTTTGGTCATCCTTGGAAAAATCCTTTGGTTCTATTTGCCAAAATCGTCAGCTCTAGTTTAACATAGAACTTCAAGAGCTTAAGAAGCATGACATGTCCATTACTCAATACCTTCGCAAGGCCAAAACTCTCTCTCCGATGAACTTGCCTTTGCTGGTCGTCCTCTCTCAGCTGCGGAGTTCAATGCCATTATCTATATAAACATTGGCACTGAATATCATAGCATCATCATGGCTCTTAACCTTCGACCTAAACTAGTTAGCTTTGATGAGCTTCATAGTCACCTTATTGCTCATGAGGTTTTACTTAAAAGCTCCCATGAATCACCTCTGGCCAACCTCTCATACAAACCTCCACTACTGCCTACACCCAGCACTGCTCCTAACCCACCTCGCTACTGGTCTTCATCACCTTCTGTTGGCTATGCTCCTCGCCCGACTTGGTCCTCAGTGTCCTTGCAACGTCCCATGCGAGCTTAGACCTGGTCCCATTCAAGTCGTAAAATCACATGTCAAATCTGTGGCATTCCTAATCATACCGCTAATCGGTGTCGCAAGAGATATACAACCACCACCAGTTCATTTTTCCCACCAACACAAGCATTCATGGCTGCTCGGCCCAATACCTTGCTCACCGTTAGAGAGCAAAGGACCTGAATTCTTAGTTAAAGAAGGAGATGTGGCCATCGGAGTAGAACATGGTTTGGCATTGTCCATTCCTGTTTTAACCAAAAGGTCATGCAAATACTTACGTTGATTTAAGGCTATGCCATGTGATTTATGTACCACTTCGATACTAAGAAAGTAGTACAAAAGGGCAATATCGTGAACCGAAAATTCAGCTTGTAGAGAGTGCAAGAATTTATCAATGAAGTAAGGTGAGGACGCAGTCACAATTATGTCATCGACATAAATAAGAACAAATAAAGAATTTGTACCTTCACGCAGAATGAACTGAGAGGAGTCGGCTTTTGATGCTTTGAATCCATAGTGAACCAAGAAATCACTAAATTGATTGAACCAAGCCCTTGGCGCTTGTTTAAGGCCATAGAGAGATCATTTTAACAAACAAACATGATCTGGTTTTGAAGAATCAACAAAGCCTTGGGGTTGCGACATGTATACTTCTTCATTTAGGAAACCATGTCAAAATGCATTTGAGATGTCTAGCTGCTTGAGGGTCCATTTGTGCATTGAGGCCAAAGCAATGATAGTTCGTATAGTTGTTGGTTTAACCATGGGACTAAAAGTTTCCTGGTAGTCAAGTCTGGGTTGTTAGGTGTAACCATGAGCAACCAATCTTGCCTTGAATCTAGATAGACTTCCATCAGCATTTTTTTTACACGATAAAGCCATTTATTGCCCACAATATTTTTTTCTTTCGGTGGAGGGACTAAAATCCAAGTTTGGTTATGTAATAAGGCAATGATTTCATCACTCATGGCTTGTCGCCAATGGGAGCATTTGTTGGCTTGAGAGAAAGAAGAAGGTGCTAGGGAAAGTATGTTGGGTTTGGAGGAATAGTTAGGTATGTCGGGTGCGGAAGAAGATGGAAGTTTGGCTATGTGTGCGTGCTGATGGTTTTTAGTTTGTGGCCAAAGTGTCATAGGGTGTGTGCATGTGGGGTGTGGTTGAGGATCAAAAGAGAAGGGATGTTGTTGGTCAATAGATGTGGATTGAGTAAGAGGATAAGAGGTGAAGTCTATGAGTAGATTTAATTCAGGTGGTTCAGATGAGGAAGGTAAGTCGGTGTGGATGGAATAATTAGGGATAAAGGAGGGCGATGGACAAAAAAATTAGAAAAACCATTAAAATAAAGAAAGCTTCTTAAAACACAACTTCTCTAATACACTTCTTCTCCTTATATCTCTCTGTTTTTTTTATTTTCCTTTTAACACAACCTGATTTAGTACAAAAATAAAGTCCTTCACTATCATTTGCCTTTAAATTCTTGGTTCCTAAATTTCACTTTAATGCTACTATTGTTGTTAAAAAAAATTTTGTTATCAGTTGCTTATGCATACACAAGAGAATTCATTTCCATTTCACTCCACCAGTTACTCCTATAAAGAGCTTGCTCTGCTCTCCTTGAAAAACCACAACCAACCAATGGTTGCTGCCACTGATAATTCTCATCAGAGCCATGCCTAGCATTTCTTGATGGCACTGAGTAAGGGGATGCAACACTTATAGTTCTTGTCATAACTACCTTTCCAACTCCAACATTTCACTTCATAGATGACATCCCATATCTAAAAAGGTAGGTGAGTCCTAATAGGAGGAGATACTAGACTCCTAATGAAATATAAAAGTCATAGTAAGCTGAGGTTATTCAAATCATCATCCACAAAGGAGTTTAAATACTTCAAAGATAAAGATCCTAATCTATATAAGTTTGTGCAATATTCATCTCTATATATACCTCACATATCATTCATTATAATTCATTCACACATTCATCACATTCTTCACACACTTTATGCTTATTGTGAGCTCTACTAAC
>CATIWM010287065.1:0-14226 GCA_949671775.1 Mallotus repandus
TGCTGTTGCTGTTGTTGTTAGGTGTTACTGGTGCCTTTGTTGTTGTGGGGACTCAGTAACTTAGCCACTGAGTTTGGACTTTGAATTGAAGAAAGCAGCAGTCTTTTCTATTTCTTGTGGGAGAAAAGAAGAAAATTTTAATGGCAGCTCAACAGTTTGATAAGCCTCCATCACTCCCTTCTTACCCTGAGGTAATCAATATACACACATACATACATAAATACTACCACTATACTCTACATACATCTCTCTTTTTCTCCCTCTCTTTTTCCTACTTTCTCTTCTATTCAAGGAAAAAAAAAAAAAAAACACCCACTGGAACTATGAAGAAAATGGAACCGAAAAACAAAAAGGACTCGACTTTTGTGTTTCTTGATCTTGTTCTAGTAATACCTTGGTTGGAATTGATCTATGATGCTTGTTTATCTTTCTTTGTTTATGCCACCCTTTTGTTTTGAATTTTGAATAAAAAAAGGGCAAAAAAGTTTTTTTTTTGGGTTGTGTTTTGTGAATTTAGATTGGTTTGCTTAGTGTTTTAGTTTTCTGATCAAATCTGAAGAAAAGAAAATTTGGTCACTTTTATATGAACCCATTTCTGATCAATTATTCATGTGATATTCTGATATATAAATTCAAAGAAAAAAATATAATAAAAATTTGGGATTTGAATGCTGTTGGGTTTGTTTTGCTGTGCTGTTCTGCTCATGTTCAATTTGTGTAATTTGAATAGAAAGCTGAAATTATCTTTCCAGTTGTGAAACACCTTTATAACAAGAAAGAGATTCTAAATTCGACTGTATAAAGTGGAATTTCTCAGTTTCTGTTTATGTTACTCAGATGATTTTGGCAGTTTTGTGAATAGTATCATTTGTTTGTTTCTGTTCTTTAATTATGTAAATCAGATAATTGTTGAGAAATTTAAGGATAAGCCATTTTCAGGCTCTCCACATCCTATAGATTTGCTTGATCCATTTTAATTTCTGTACCTTTTAACTGCTGGCACTTACTATTTGTCTGTAATTTCAAGAAAAGGAAAAAAGGGTTTCTGTATAATCAAATGAATTCTCTTGTTTTACTTGGTTTTTGGCACTTCTAATTCATTTTTGATACTCCATGAAAAACCGTTCGTGGAAAATCCTGCTGAAAATGATTTCCCAGGTACCTCTTATTGTGAGTAATTCTGTTAAAGACTTGCCATTGTAGCGCAAGATTTTTTTTTTATTTGGTTTACCGTACTTTTTTTTTTCTTAATTCTATTTGAGTTTTGCTGTTATATGTAGATGATATTGGCAGCAATTTCATCTTTGAATGAGACTAATGGCTCTAATAAGACATCCATATCCAAGTACATTGAATCGAAGTATGGGGAGCTGCCAACTGCCCACACGACACTTCTTTCTCACCATCTCAACGGAATGAAGGACACTGGAGAGTTAGTTTTTCTGAAAAACAACTACATGAAGCCAGACCCCAGTGCACCTCCGAGGCGTGGTCGAGGCAGGCCTCCTAAACCTAAGGTTCCAATGCCACCAGGCACCATCCTGTCTTCTGGAAGAGGTAGGGGCCGTCCACCGAAGGATCCAAATGCACCCCCAAAGCCAATCAAGCCAAAGATTGCTCCCACAGGTAGTGGAAAGCCAAGAGGGAGGCCACGCAAGATGGCACGGCCCACAGGAGGAATGAGTGGAACTACTCCAACCACAACAGTGACAATGGCAACAGGCAGCGGGAGACCAAGGGGTCGGCCTCCAAAGGTGAAGCCTGCTTCTGTGACTGAAGTGAGTGTCCAAAATTAGGCCAGGTCCTTCCAGTTAGTGATAGCAGTAGTTGGTTAACTTTCTTTGTTGTTCTTATGTGTCTGTAGAATTGAGTGGTGGTGAGTGTCTTTAGTTCTATAATTTGTCTATGCACATGTGTAATTGCCTGTAGAGTGGAATGATTTTAGTTGTTGTTGAGGCTTTGTTGTTTACATTAGAGAATAATTTGTAGTTACAAACAATGATTTGAGATTGAATAAGTTTTGTTCTGTTGCATATAATTGTGTTTTTGCTTTTATTGAGCTGGTCCCTTGAAAAACCACAATTTTGTTTTTCTTTTTTGGATTTTGGTACTAATTACTGTTTTAGAATTTGGCAAATATCATGAATAATCATGGGATTAGCTGGTATTACATTTTAAGTTGGAGTTGTAGTGTCTATAATTACATAAAATTATTTATTGGAAGATTTTTTTCCATTCTTATGATTAAATAATTTTGGCAAATATCACCCAAAATGTCGCTCATATGAGACTGATCAGCCCCTGGTTTGTAATTGATATTGAGTGCAATCTCAGGACACTTGTTCGCGTATAACAAGTGGAAGCACTTCACTTGGTTTGTAGTAGTAGTGGTAGTAATACTCCAAAACTTAATTTTACTTAGAAGTTATTGTTCATAAGCTTTGAAAGTAGCAGAAATCCTATAATTTATTGTGGTCTTGTATGTTTGCTTCATGTGCTATGATTGATGATGGTGACCATGTGGTATTGGTGGCAAAGGAAAGAGGTCGTACCAGGGCCAGATTGATTTTAGTGTTTGACAAGACCATGTTCCGTACAAAGGAATGGCCTTCTGTTTCCTGTTGACTTATCTCTTCTTATTGGTTGGTTTGTCTGTGAAACTGTCTTTGTTTGAAGAAGACCCTTTAATCAGTACCCTATTTTTATACGTTGATTGATTCTTAGTTGGTGGGTTCATGTGGGTCACTCAATGCAGCATGTAAAGGTAAGAGAGAGACAGTCAATGGACAACGAAAATTGTTGAAAAAACAGTCAAGTGCTGCTACTGCTACAGCTAGATTCTGTAGACTTCTGTTATTGAACTTTATTGAGGATTTATTTGTGTATGTCAGGGGTGTCCAAATAACTGATCGGAACCGGACTGATTCGGAGTCAAGAAGCGGCTCGGTCTTCGAAACCAAAGAGAAGGCGGTTCGGTTCAAGGAGAGATACATTTTACGGCTTCAGTTGGTGGTTTGGGGTGATGGTTCAAATAACCAAACTGCCCAAACTTCCAATCTATGACACGATGTTTTAAATTAGGAGTTTTTTTAACCCTACATTTAAATACTCCTTATTCTACATAGACCCCATTTCATTGTCAAATCTCCTTTTCTCTCAACCCTAGTGTCTCTCTGTTAACTCTCAAAATCTCTAACCCTCTAGTCCTATCTTCAACCTTTCAAATCTCCATCTTCTCGAAACCCTAGCCCCTCTCTGTTTGTCTCAACCTCTCTAACCTCTCATCTCTCGCCTTCGTTTTTTATGCATACATCTCACCATAACTCCTGTTGCTATATCGTCTATATGTGTTCTCGATTATCCTCTTCTTTATTTATAAAGATATGTTCTTAAGATCAATAAATCATTGATCTTATGCTTTGTGTTGTCATTCCTCTAATGATTTAATCTGTGTTCTCTCTTATTTTTTTGCTTTGATTTGTGTAAGTTGAGTGATCTATCTATTTTGTGTTCTTTTTTTTTTTTGTTATTTTGAATCATATATCTTTGAGATCATTTTATAACTTGAATCATTTTTTTTTGGTGGTAAATCATAGATCATTTGTGATCGTAAGGTGGAATCTCTGTTAATGGTGGAAGCTTTAAAGCATTTCTTTGATATTTGAATGGTGGAAGCTATCTATTGAGATCTCGGTGATATAAAATCCTTGCTACAAATCGACACTTGAAAATTTGTAACAGAGGTAATAAAATTATTTTTTAAAAATATTTTTAAGATTTGGAAAAAATTTTGGTTTTTACATTTTTTATTTTAAAATCTGGAAAAAAATTTCGTTTTTGTTTATTTTATTTTAAGATCTGGAAAATATATATTGTTTTTAAACTTTTATTATTAATACACTCTGTGAACATGTGTTAAAGTTAAAAATTGATTTATTACTTATTTTATTTTAAGATCTTGAAAATTTTAATTTTTGTTAATTTTATTTTACGATCTAGAAAAAATATATTATTTTTAAACTTTTTATTCACTCTGTGAACATGTGTTATTCTATTTTGTGAATTTGTATTAAATAATGTATTTATTTTTCCAGTTGTGAATCTGTGCTTGATATGTGTTAAATTTAAAAAGTTAATGTGTTATAATATTTGGTGAAATTGTGATTGATAATGTGTTTTTTTAACTCTGTGAATATTAAAAATTAATATGTTTTGAAGCTATAAGAATTGATGTGTTTGTTTAATATATTTTCTTATAAAGTTATATGTGCTTAATTTGTAATTTGTATTTTTTCTTTTGCTGGATTTCTAATACTTATGTGATTGGTTTGAACTAGATGGTTAATATTGTTAGTGGTAGTATCACTACCAACAACAATATTGCTTCTGATGCTGGTGGTACTCAAATCGACAAAGTCCCACAGACTATGGAAGCTTCTAAAAATTCTAAGCAGCCACCACAAGCAACTGAAAAATCAAAGAAAAGAAAAGAACTTGAATACAAATCACCTGCCTGGGAACACTTTGAGAAGATTATGAATGCAGCAGGAATTGTGTATAAGGCGAGGTGCATATAATGTGCTAAGGTAATTAATGCTTACTCTAAGAAACATAGAACTTCATCTATTAGGAATCATATTCTCACTTGTTTGAAAAACCCTCATGATAAAAATAGTTGGCGAAAATTGTTGACACTTCAACATGTGAACATGGTGGAAGCTGATAACAAAGAAACCCTAAGATCTCTAGGAACTTGGAAATTTGATCAAGAGGAAATTAGAAAGTGTCTTTCACATAAGATAATTGTATATGAGTTTCCTTTTAAATTTGTGCAAATGGATAGGTTTAAGAAATTCTTATATCTTGCATGTCTTAGGTTCAAATTACCTAGTAGATCTACTTTGACTAGGGACTACTTTAATTTGTACTTGCATGAGAAGTAGTCTGTGAGCATTACCCAATGATGCATGGATATCTATTTAATGAATCAATTACATGTGCATAACTGCTCACTTTATAGATGATCATTGGAAGTTACATAAGAAAATTATCTCATTTATGCCTGTTACATCTCACAAAGGTGAGTATATTGCATAAGCATTGGACAATTGTTTGCTTGAGTGGGGGCTGAGAAACATATTCACTATAGTTGTAGATAATGCCTCATCTAATGATACAACCATGGGGCATTTAAAAAAGAAAGTCTTAGGTTGGGGTGTTAGTGCAGTTAGAATAAAATATTTGCACATGAGGTGCATCGCTCACATATTGAACCTAATTGTGCAAGATTGATTGAAAGATGTTAGTGAGGCTATAAAAAAGGTTAGAGAATGTGTTAGATAGGTAAAAAATTCACCAGTAAGACTTAAAAAATTTAAAGAATTGGCTTTATTAGTTGGCATTAAGTCTAAAGCATGTCTGTCCCTTGATGTTCCAACAAGGTGAAATTCAACCTATTTGATGCTAAGAATTGCTTGTGTTTTTGAAAAAGCCTTTAACAAGTTTGGTGAACAAGAGTCATCATTCAGATCAGATTTAACGGATTTGGTGCCTGATTACTTTGACTGGTTGTCTGTTAACAAAATGGTTGAGTTGCTGAAACACTTTTATGACATTACTTTGAGAGTTTCTGCTTCTCATAATGTGACTTCCAATATTTTATTTTCTGAAAATTTGATTTATATGTATTCTTGAATGAGTGGAAGCATTCTACTGACTTGAATGTTAGAACAATGGGCTTGAATATGATGCAGAAGTTTGAAAATTATTGGGGTGATCCTAATAAGATGAATAATATTGTCTTTATCTTTCTGTTTTGGATCCTTGAGATAAACTTGAGTACATGTCATATTTATTAACTCAAATGTTTAGACCTGTTGTTAGTGAAAGCTTGTCTCAATTTGTGAGAAACTCACTCTCTGAATTGTTTGCTGATTATGTGGCTTGTTATGCTCAAACTAATTCTGCTTCTCAAGAATTTAGTTCTCAATCTTCTGTTTCTGCTTTTACAAATTCTGTGAAACTTATTTCTGTGTTGAAAGCAAGATTTAAGCAACATAAAATGAATTGTGGAATGGGTGGAAGCAAAAAGTCTAATCTTGAAATATACTTGACTGAGATTGGGTTAGAAGAAGAAGGGGAATTAGATCTTCTAAGATGGTGGAAATTAAATTCTGAAAGTTTCCCTATACTCTCTAGAATGGCTCGGGATATTTTAGTTGTTCCCATCTCAACTGTTGCTTCAGAATCTGCTTTTAGCACTAGGGGTAAAGTCCTTTATGCCTTTAGGAGTTCATTAACTCCTAGGATTGTGGAAGCTTTAATTTGTTCTCAAGATTGGCTTAGAGTTAGTAAAGATGATATTTTAGTTGAGGAGGAAATAAATGAAATTGAACTAGTTAAAAATGCTAAGTATTTAATCAATAATTTTATTTTATATTTGTTAATTGTTTGCTGATTATGGACTGATTATGTTTTTTTTTTTTTTGCATTTTTAGATCTTCCACCTGTGGGTGTTGGTCCATCAATAACACCCACATCAGGTGTCATATGACCTAACTGTATTGGTAGTTCCCTTAGTCCTATATGAACATATACTGGTAGTAAATTCATTTAATCTTTATTTCTTATATTCTTTATTCATCTCTATTTATTTAATCTCTATTTCTATTTATTTTAATTCTTATTTCAGGCCTTGATGCTGCTTCTATCTTCCACTATGAGTCGAAGAATGAGGGGCTTAAATGTTACTGCATTCTTGGAAATTCTGAGCTTCTCTTGCATGCATTCCTTGCTTGCTTTACTTGCTTGTCTAGTATATTGCTTTTGGTTAATATTTTAAATGTTTGCTGCTTGTTTTTCTTGCATTAGCATATGCATATTTGCATTCTTAGCAAGTGCAATAATGAATGCTTCCACCAAATTTTCTGACAAAAAGATCACCTGTGCTGTAATTTTTTAAGGGGCATTTATTGCAGCTAAAAATTATGGCCAAGTTTCTTATATGAATTACAAAACAAACATGAGCACCAACCAAGTTAATTTTAATATTTTGTTTACTGTATTTCATACAAAATCTAAGTATCAGCCAAGTTAAATTTTCATGTCTTCTTTTGCAGGTTTTTGTTTGATGTTTTTGCTTTATATTTGCAGATTGGAGAACCTCTCTTATTTTTCTGCTGATGGGTTCTGAATTAGATTCAAATACAAATGACTTATTTTTTTGGCATATAATTATAGTTTCATTTGATTTTGTATCTTAAAAAAAAATTGAAGGTAAATGATTCTAATGTGTTTTTTTTTTTGCTATATTTCATATATAGAGCCCAACATCTGTAATTGAAAATGTAAATTGGGCCGTTATAATTATTATTTGGACCAATTTGTAAATTTTTGTGGGTTTCGATCCTTAATAATTATATTTATAGTCTTATGTTTTAAGTTTGGGCTTAACAATTTCATGCCCAAAGCCCAAAACCTAAAATTGTTCGACATAACCGATTTACACTCAAACACGCCCTTAACTCGAACCGTTGGATTACCATATAATTCAGTTATCGTTTGGTGTTTGTTTAGTACTTATCGAAACTCTCTCAGATTTCCCTTTTCTGCTCCCGATCGGACCCGACTCGCCCGATGAACACCCTTAGTGTATGTGTATATATATGTATATATATATTTTCCTTCTCATTAGCCTTTCTATGGGTTATGACCTTTTCATGGTTCAGTTTTGATGCAGTACTTAGTGATGCTTTCGATCTGTTTCCTATGTGATAGAAGTGCCTACAAAACAGAAACCGGTGGGGAAGTTTGCCGGGTGAGGTCCTAGCGAGCTCACTCTAATGGTCAAGTGAGAAGGAGAAGAGAAGGAGATAATGATAGAACCAGAGTTTTTAGGGTGTTCTAGGGTTACTTTCCTTTCTTCTATACATAGGTGTGTATATATATCCTTACCATGTGCCAAGTGGCACTCGATGGTTGGAGGTGGGTACTATTCATGTGGTTGCCTCTCCTTCTTTAGCAATGCTTGTCCGTGCAAGCTAGCATTTGGTGAGCTGGTATGGTTCGGGCGCACACCATGGGACATCACCTTTGTTGTGCGAAGACCTACCATGTACCTAACTTTGGCATGATTACGACATCTTCATGCAAGCGTGCTGGCGACGATTTGGTATATGGGTTCTCCCCTACCATGCTAACGTGTCACCTACTTGTTGGTTCCCGAGTTGTACTTGCTCCTGTCACTATCATGGTTTAACGGTTTTCTTCAGTTCAGGCAGAGATGAGGAAGGAGATGAACATGGTTTTTAGGCCTTATGGGCCTATTGGGCTCCATTTCCATGGGCCGAATTCCCTTTAGTATCACTTAGATTTAAGTATTGTAGAAAGAGCTGGAATACACTCCTCTCTCTCTGCACCTTCATTTATAATAATTGATTAGTATATGTTTTCGGGTTTAATATTTGATATTAAATAATATAATAATGTTTTATTAACTTAATTGAAAAATTTAGAACTTCTGGGACTTTGGTTTAAGTCCCAGGTTCTACTACCCCCTTCTCCTAAAAATTACTAATGACCAAAAGATAAATACATATTTGATATTGATAACAGGGCCTAAATTAATATTCCAAACCCAAAGTCAATATAGGCCGAAAGGTGTTGGTTCGATCCAGAAGACGAACCGACCAACCCAACAAAGTAATGTGAACTAACCTTACAATACTGACATGTTGAAAGTGTCTGCCAACATAACAATTTGTACCAATAAAGCAGATGAAGTACAGAGCATGCTCTTTGGGTTTTCCCCACCTGCAAACCTGACAATGTGTCTACACACCCAATAAAGTACATATGGATGACAAAATTAGGGCATGCTTGCTGACCAAGCTAGAAATGCCAAAGAGATAGACCCATGTGAACAGTGTCAGACCCCATCCAAGGAACAGACCCATGTGAACAATACCGGGCCCTAACCAATGGAAGAGCTCCAAGTGGCAACTAAAGGTGAACCTACAAAAAACCCTAAAAAACCAATATATAAAGGGAGATATAATAGGTATATCTTAAATTAACCCAACAACTCTTCTATTTCTCTCACCTTATAACACCCTATATCATTACTATTTGAATACCCCAAGTCTTTATTTAGCATATTAATATAACCACATCATGATTAAACAAAGTCAACATATCATTTAAGCACATAAAAGATCATAACATTTTCATTCACATAATACATATGAGCTACATTTACATATAAGTACAAAATATATCTCCTTATCATATGTATGCTTATGATATAAGGAGAGAGAGAGTGTGAGGGTTTGACCGGTGACCTTTGCTCCATTCTTTATTTACAATGCATTATGTTTCAAAATGGTCACACTTCAAGCTTCACTATTTAGGAAAAATAATTGTAATTTGGTGAGTTGCGACTCAGTGAATATAAATATCAATTAAACTCTATAGGCACCAAAAGTAAATAGATGATATCAAAACACAGTACAAGTATGATTCATTCAAATGCACGTGCTAATGAAATATTCATTAATTATGTTGTGGCCTGACAAGGAAAATATTGCTCCCGGGATTCATGTGAAACAATTGCCATTTAATTTTGCTGGCCAGCTTATAACATGTGAATCATGTGATTTTCTTTGATCATTTGCATTTGCCATATGATTTGTAAATATTTTTCAAGTCGATCACAACGTCATCTTATATTCGTATGCGCTCAAGTGTAAATTTGCATAACAAATAGTCATTAGGATCATAAAATTTTGCATTTAACTTGTAAACACTTGTGTGTAGACATAGCTAATCAATAAACAAACTATGTACATTTGAATAGTCAAAAGGCAATTCACTTCAAAATCTCATAGAATACACAATGTCAATTAAACTATAACTCATTCATCACATGTTCACACCTATCTCAAACACACAATTTTCACCCAAGAATTTATTTGATGCTTATACTCATAGAAACCTAACAGAGTAATTTAATAGATGTCTAACAATCTATGGATGGCTCGTATCACCTTATCGAGCTTCACCAATGCTTTGAGATCCTAAAATATTATATATATGTGATCAAGAATATGCCTACAATAAGTGTTCATACTTGGTATGCAATTAAACTATGTTCTATACATGTAAGCCTAACATTTATGCATATTCATCCTTGTTGGACAACTTGACCTTGCTAGACCTGAGAGTGAATAACTTTTTTCACACAACTCTAAATTAATTAATTTTTTTTAAAAAAAACTAGACACATAGGGATATAACATATCCAAAAATCAGCTCAATATATGCTTTGAAAAATATTTGATGAATTTTTGAATTTAGACTTGTGTTCTGCACAAAAACAGTTTGCGCAGTTCTCATTCAGTTTAGAATTTGTCAAGTTATACAAGTCCAATTTCAAAACCCATTTTTAAAAACATAGTTAACATATAAAGGAACAATTTCATATTTTATACTTCATCTAATTCAGTCTCTAAGGTCCTTATATCATCTGTAAAATACAGGACTACCTGCAGACGTAGCAAGCAGAATCAGCCCCACTCCAAGTACGATTTCTCATTACACACACATTATTTCACCAAACTGCATCATAAGGTTTTAGATAATATATAAATAAATAAAACTCATGTTTAACAATTTGCCTAATTCAGCCCCTAAGGGTCTCATATTTATTAGGCAAAAGCAAGCTACCTGTAAAACACACAATTTGAACCAGTCCCATTCAATGAAGAATTTCTCATCATACACACCAAATATCATAAAAAAAATTTACAGGGATGAAGATGAGGCATAAATCTATAAGTTTCATATTTTGTATTTCTTTTAATTCTTCTTCTATGGCTATGAAAATAAAGGTGCAAAATTCAGCCCTAAAATAGAGTTTAAAGGCTATAAAATCATTTTCACATCATCACCATATGATTTCAAACATAATTTAAAAGGAAAATAATTAACTTACCAAATTAGCAGTTGAAATCTTCAAAATTCAATTTTAAGAGCTTGAGAGAAAGAGAAAGAAATTAGGTTTAGATGGGAAATGAGCAATGGGTTAAGGTAGAGAAGAAAGTAGAGCCTTCTAGTCTTCCTACTCAACAAATCCCATAAATAGCCACTATGATATTTTTTTAATTCTTATTATTATATTTTTAATCAAATATCAAGCAAAATTTCAAATCAATCCTCCTTTTATGGAAAAACTCAATTTAGTCCTAAAGGTTACTCATGTAAATAAGTCAACTAGATTCAATTCCTTACATATTTTTTATTGACTAAACTTTCAATTTTATGATATCCCCAAATACAACCTATAGTACACATAGTCAAATGGAATGATTTAAGATGCATATGTTCAAGTGAATTATATGCAATGCATACAAATTTAAATGAAATACTTATGATTAGGGTCAAGGATGTTACACATCTCTTTCCGGTGCTTTATCCTAACTTGATCGTCGGAATCAGTTCACCGGAACCCAACCCAGCGTGCCCCTCACTAGTTCTGTCTTGCAAACTTCTTCTAGTTAGGCAAATATATATATATAAGGGGAGATGGCACTCTGAATTGTGCACACATGTCTGAGAGGTGCAAGGTTGATTCTTAGGCCTAACTGGACAGGATATCCTTTTTATTTCAAATGGTATCAGAGCCAGCCTTGTATCCTCGAGGTTGCAGGTTCAAGTTGTGATTGCTCCTAGACGCCTGCTAGAATTTCCAACTGTGACTGGCCAGGTACTGTGGGCCTAGGTGTGTGGGTCCCACCAGCTAAAGGTCCCCCAATAATCCCGATATAGGAGGAGTTGGAATACACTCCTCTCTCTGCACCTTCACTTATAATAATTAATTAGTATATTTTTTTAGTGTAATATTTGATATTAAATAATATAATAATATTTTATTAATGCAATTGATAAATACACACACACACACACACATATATATATATATATATATGTATTAAATAATATAATAAATCTTTTATATGTGAGATTTTTGCACTCATTTTTTATTTTTTTATAATTATAAGTTACATAATTTTTCCTTATTAAGAATCTTGTATATAGTTTAAAGTAATTATATCCCAACATATTCTCCAATTAAATTAAATACAAAAAAAATTTACTTGATAATATGATGAATTAAAAAAAAAGTAGTTTAGAAAGTATAGTTAATTTTTTTCAGAAAAAGAAAAAGGAAGCATAGTTGATGAAAAGTTAAATGTTACAAATAAAAAATAATTATATAATTTACATTTTTAAAAAAAAGGAGTGTATAAACAATGGACGAAATGTAAAAATATTCTATTATATTTTACTAACTCAGTCAATAAACATGTATTAATTATCCAACAATTTGATATATACATGGAATTATATTTTAAGTGTGGATAAAATTTTTTGGGTTATTTGTATAAAAAAAGTATGATCTTTAGCGTTTTTTGCAATTTAAGCACATCTTTTTAATTTGGGAAAATTTAAAGACTAATTTACAAACTTTTGCGATTCGAATCACCAATGACAAATGCAGGGACAACATGCTTGCATGGCAGTAGAAGATTATTTAACTTATCCATGTTAGTTGACCATAATCTCCAACTTAAAATGCACCATTTTAACAGAGTCAACTGTCAAAAAGAGTGAAAATTGATAATTAAAACCCTAATTTCAAATAAAAAACAAAAATCTCAATTCTACTTCATTTAAGCATCATTTCTTACATCCCAAAAAGTTGCAAATCATTTCTTCCTTTATAATTTGAAACTAAATTCTAAAATTACACCATTATTCCCAAATTCTACTTTGAAACATTCAATCGAAAACAGAAGCTAAGACAAATCTTTGATTCGAAGTGTTGTTGGAAACATCGATGATCTAAAACAAAGGTAAGAAATTAGGATAATTTATTATTTGTTTGTGTCTTAAAAAAGGGGCAAAGGATTCGTTCAATAGAATCAAACCATAAATATAATAATTTTTTATGGGGAGTAGTAGTTAATAAAGAAAGGGATTCTATGGTTTTGTGGGGTTTAGGAATAATTTATGTGTAAAAAGATTTTCTGAAAAAAGAATGTATTCCTTTTTATTGTATTTTGACATTATAGTTGGGTACATTGGGGTTATCATTTTTTGCTTTTTCTATTAAAGGTGCATGTTTGTGTTCTATATTTTTAGGATGTCAAATATTTATTCTATTTTTATTCACTATGGAGGAAGGTTTGCAAAGATCGGGGATGAAGTTGTGTACATTGATGGTAGACTAAAGCCAAAACACAAGATTGATCCTGACAAGTTTGGATTACTTGACGTAAGTGATAAAGTTGAGAATTTGGGTTATAGATGTGGGAAGTTGTCATAAAGAATACATGGCCTAAGGGTAAGGGGTTGAGGGAATTGAAAGAAGATAAGCAAATGATAGAAATACTTGAGTTTGGAATGATATAGTTATTTTTAAAGGCTTAATTAAACACTAAAGTTGTAGGTGATAGAATAAGAAAAGAAACTGAAGTTATTGACACAACTGATAGGTCCCAAGAAATGGAAGATGGTGATGAGCTTACTGTAGATAATGATGTGGTTGATACTGAGATGCAAAATGAAAATGAAGTATTAGTGGAGGAAAATTACAAGTCTGGTGAGGATCCCAATTATAATCCAGTTGAAAAAAGTAACACAAATGATGGATTAGAAGATAATGAGATTTCTGAGGATGAAGAGTATGTGGAGGCAAGGAAAAATAAAACTAAATGTAGAAAATATGTTGCTATGGATGAAGTGGCTAATAAGTTTGCCACAAACATGGGGTTTTAAAAACAAGTTAACACTCAAAAAGATATTGACACAGAGGGTAATGAGAAATGCCATAGTGAATATAAAGATTCAGATGGTGATGTGAATTCAATAGCAACAAGTGAGAAGGATTAAATGGATGAGGCTCCTAAGAACTTGAGAAAGAAAATGGTTTTCTATGATCCAACATGTGATCATAAAGGTTTGACTTTTATTTTAGGGATATGGTTTAAGAGAGCCCACTAATGCAAAGAAGTTGTTCAAAAGTAAGCCATTCTTAATGGACACAATTTGTAAAAAATGAGGAGCGACCAGAGGCAACAATAAGTAAGGTGTATTGAGAGCTGCTCTTGGAGACTGTATGGTAGTGTCATTAACATGGAGAAAACTTTTGCCATAAAGACATTGTAC
>CATIWM010287086.1:0-12083 GCA_949671775.1 Mallotus repandus
AATTATCCCATCCAAAATCATAAACACAAAAAATAAATAAAGATTAGTAAATAAAAAAATAAAAAAAAATCAAATAAAATAAAAATTAAATAGAATAAAAACAATCAAATAAAAAAAGAGGAGAAAGAACTAATTTGATGGATGCAATATTGATTCCCCTCAGAAGGTGATCACCATTAATGAAAGCCTGTGGCTTTTGTTGTGTTTGTCTGTGATTTTGATTTATTTGGATCTGATTCACGACTAAAACTTAAAAAGGTACATAAAAAATCAAGAAAAGTGGGTGTCTTTTGGTTGACGGCTAAGAATCAGAAAGAGGTGGGGAGAAAATAAAAGAAAAACCTAGCCTCCTCTACGTGAAAAGAAAATCACGTATTTATCAGAGACCATCTATAACCCTAAATTGGTACAAGATAATAAAAATTTATTTTAATTATTTATCTATAAAAATACATATATTTATCAAATAAAACAAATGTATTTATCACATAAAAATTAATCAAAATCTATATATAACTAACAAATAAACAAATAAACAAATAAAATAAATAAAATAAATAAAAAAATAAGAAAAAGTACATTTCCGGTCGGAGATCAAAAAAAAAAAAAGAGCAAAAGCAAAGTTAAAAAAACGGAAGATGGCCATATGGCCATCTTCCTGCAAGTTTTGTGATGACTTTTTTTTTTGAAAAAACTTAATTAATTAATTTTTTTTTGAAAATCTATTTTAAATATAAAAAAGAAAATTAATAATAACAATAATTAAATTTAAAATTAAAATAATAGTTACTAAAAATAATTTACAATTTAGTTTAAAACCAATAAATCAAATCCAATAAATCTAATTTCAGAGTCTATTTTCATCATGAGGTCCTCTGTCGCATCCATGGTCTAGTCATCCCGAAATTGGGTGCTTACAAAGTGTCTGGTTGAACTTGGTTTATTTCAGCAGTTCACGTGAAAGTGTTTTGGCTCTGGGTATTGGGCTGAGTATTTTGGCGGAAAGTGTTTTGGGGTTGTTAGGATTCTTCATCTTCAATTCTAATTCCAGCTTGATGAAGTGCTCAAAATTTAGGGCAATGAGCAAAGATCATTTATCTTCTGAAATGGGGAAGTAAACCCTTGATTATCAGCTCTATTTGTTCATCTTCAGGAGGATGGTTTCTCATTTTGATTGCTTTAGCTCTCCACCTTGCAACATAGTCAGAAAAAGATTCACCAGGCTTCTATTTTTTAGTTTCTAGATCTCTATGGGTTATATCCAACTGAGTGTTGTATTCATACTGCTTGATAAATTTCTAGGTCAACAGTAGCCAGTTATTTTTAATATTATCTTCAAGGTCAAAGAACCAGACTCTTGGTTTCTCCTTTAGTGATGTGAAAAAGAATCGGACAATTTATGATCCAGTTAACTTAGTAGAGGCCGTAAGGTAGCATATTGCCTCAGGTGGACCCTTGGATCCCCCCTTGGATCCCCCGTTCCATCAAACTTAGCAAAGTTTGGCAATTTGAAGTCATCCGAAAGCGGTTCATCTTTGAACAATGCCAAATCAGTAAAGCTTTTAGATTCTCGAGGCCCCTTATCCTTGAAGGTGAATTCCAATTGATCCATCCTGTTGGCTAGCAATTTGACCTCCCCTGCTGGTTCAGGCTTGGTCATGTCAACAATTTTGACACCCCGCAGTTGTGGTTTTTTGAAAACCTGGTAATATTCATTATCATCATCAATTTGCATAGGAGTATAAAGAACGCCCTTTCCTCTATCTACTTGAGGGTGGACAGATGCAGAGGCCTCCTTTGATGGAGTAGCAACGCGATTCCCCTCTTAAGAGTTTCTAGTCTAAACATTAGTGGCTTTGATTTGGGCTTGGAGGATTTCTGCTATGGTGCCATCAGTAAGTTACTTCTGAATTCCCTCTTTCAGCTTATCCTCAAATTATTGACATGAAGTGTCTTCTGGATAACATATATTTGTTTACTACACATTAGTGAGATAGAATAAACAAAGGATGAATAATGCATGCATGGAATGTGCCTGCAAAAGAATATGATTAGTATGTATGCATGACGTGCTTATGCATAGTCTTATTATGATAGATGCAAATGCAAGCAAAAAAATATGGTTAGTATATGTTGCCTATATATATGTCATGTATGCATGATTATATAAGAGATTGTTAGCTTTTCTTACATAAGGAACAAACCATTCACAAGCAAGCACTCACTTCCAACCTTATCGCTCCACGGGGTTATTGAATCTCTTTCCTAGGTAGGTCTTGACCCGATAGTAAACAGGGGACTATGGTTCCACTCTCGAACTAGGCTGTTTTAATTTATATTAATTAAAACCAAAAGGTAAACTAAAGAACAATGCTGAAATGCACTTGAGGTAATCACACAATATCAATGTGGGGACCAGTCGTTGGGTTATAAATGGCATTTATAGTCCATATGTGCCCCCATTTGCAGGGGGGTATAGCCAACAGAAGGGGTCCAATTTTGCATCCCCATATCGATATTTGATATGCTTACTAAGAGGCATAAAAGTATTGTTTGATAATTTACAATGTCCTTTTAACACAAATGTCTACAATCTAGTTGAATTCCTGACCTATGCATTTGATCTGATAAGGACAAATGGACGATGCTCATAGGTTTCATCATCGAAAGATGTCGTTATTCACCAATTCTTACAGGCTATTCATATTGAGGTGGATGATTCTTATCATTTCTTGCACATCGGGCTTATGCAAGGTAAACAAGGATCATACAGTCTAAGTGTGAGCAATCTGTAATAACGGACACAATGACGTCAATCTATGATAGAAACTAAAGGCGTCATAACACTTGTGAATATTAGGTCAAATGGGCAGCATCAGGGCTAGAATGCAAAGCTTGGTGGGATTTTAGTGGAGATTTCTATCAGTTTATTTACACGAGCTGAGTCGAGGGTATAAAGGCTAAGGGCTCCTTTAGCGAGAATGCCCCCCGCCCCCCCCCCCCATGACTAGGGTTATATACTTCAGTCAGTGAGTCTAGCATTCTTTTGATAACTCAGGTTGTCCCCTTTAAGGATTTGAGTCACAGACTCAGCTCAGATGAGTCTGGCGAAACCATGAGTAAAGGCTAAAGGTGACAAATTTGAATCGGTCACCTTATGACTCGTATGGAATCATATTGGATCACTTTTCATCATTGTCGGCTGATTAGGACCAAGAGTGCACATGTGATTATGTAGTTCAAATGCAGTGGTGAAAGGCTTCATATGATTAAGTATTATGTAGTGAGAAATAGTCATTTTTGGAACAATCTCTCTAGCCGAAGTCCCCAGTAGAGTCGCCACTATGAGCGACCTAATTATTTTGTTGTTTTTAAGGTAACTTTACCATATGGGACATCCATTTCATTTACAATACATGGATAGTGGTTGGTCTTGGGGGGACATGAGATGCTTTGTGTTTTTGGAGCCGCCACCTAATTCTTAGAAAATCAGGAAAAGATAAAAGGGACGACATTAGATCACTCAACGAGTATCGTCTTTGACAGAGATTCTAGGTTCAGGAGATCACATCTACTTTTTAACTATTTTTCATTATAATACTCGATACATGGCTACCGCAGCACCCTAGTTTCGATAATGACAGTTGATATATGCACATTCACATAAGCACATTGATAATAACAGAAAATAAAGGAGAGTAAGTATGATTATTTATGGGGCTATCCTAGTGAATACATTTGAAAAGGAATAAAGGGATATGGAAATGGAAATCTAATCCTAGTCTAAAAATATGCCTGCAAAATAGAGGTTAGCATAACTATATGCGATTCCATTTGTTCATCCACTCAGATAATAAGTAAACAAGGAATGCTCACTTAATCAAAAGAGAAAATATAGGCATAACCATGTGCATTTTTAGGAATTATTATGAGATATTTCTAAATAGTAAGGAAATAATGAAAGATGCATGATTGCATTACTGGACCATGAAATGGAGGCTCTAGCTCGAAAATGTGAAATTTCATATTTTTGAATGCATTTTGATGCAAAAATGACAATTTATTATAAGCAAAAATAAAGCAGAGATTATTCAATCAGCATGCTAATTGCCAGTCTCACCACACAATCATAATAATTTCTCAATTGCTGGCGGCAATAAAAGTAAAATGCAAAATAGTGAAATAAACGTGCAAAAATGATTATTTGGTCCTCAGATTCGGTTAAGCTTGTTTTTGAGTTTTTTGAAGCTTTAGCTTCGCAAGATTTTCAAGCTATCCTCATCGAGAGGTTGAAAATGATGTGTAGAATGTAAAATCGTATACCTTTGAAGCGTGCTTTGACAAAGATGTGGGTTTGGTTCAAGTCATCAAAAAATCCTATGAAAAAATATAGTAGGTGAGCCAAAAGTGTGTATATTAGGACTCCTGATTCTTCAATTCGATAGTGTTTTAGTGAGTGTGTCAGCTCCCTACTCTGGCCCCTTTAAATGGGAGATAAAGACCCCTATTTATAGGAAAAAAGTGAAAATATGCGTGATCACGTGTTCTGAGGCACGTGATAGCGAAGAGTGCACATGATCACTTGTTGGGACGCGTGGTCATGCCTTGGGGGCTCGTAATCATGCCTTGGGGGTGCGTGGTCTTTTACTCTGATGCACGGTCACATGCGTCCTCGTACTGTTTTTGGGTCTTTTTGCATGTTTCTAGGGGCTTTAGGACCTCCGTTTTGTCAAAATCAACTTTCGATTTTCACAAAGTTGAACTTCGGTCTTACGAGATGAACACCAATCTAATGAGTTGCATGTTTTGAGTGACGGTTGCTGAAAATGAGCTACTTATCATTCCTATCATTCATAATTTGTAAAATCGAGGTGCGACTTAATGATTCGGTAGCCGGTTTCACTCTCTAGAGGCTCGGTTCGAGCTTTTCAGACTCACGGCATGCTCTAGAGGCGGTATGAATGAACAGACACTTGTCATATTTGGGGAGATGTTTTCATCATTGGACCTTTTTAGGGACAGTTAAGACTTGATGTATGACAATAAGTACACATAAATATGTTATAATATAAGTGTCTCAACATCAGAAGTTTGTATTTTTTTAACTTGACTATATATATATATATGTATATATAATTTCTCTCCTCTCAAGCATTCAAAAATTAAAATTTTAATACAATTTGATAAAGACGAGAAAAAAAGGGTCTATCTAAGGTAGTTTTTTTTTTTGTGAGACTGTGTACGGTAGTTTATTGTGATACTATAACAAAAAATAAAAGTATAAAAATAATTTATTAAATTCTTTATTTTAAAAAACGATTTGAAACACTATAGACAATTGGCCGCAAATTATATCATGGACCTTTGTCTATGTTATATTATGGTCCAGAGGTCCATGACATGTGTGAAATGAATAATCGCACGCTTAATTTTTTTTTTTTTGACATTTTTGGTTAACGACTGGTTTAACAATTTGTTTATTTCTTCTTTTTTGAGAGGTTTTCTTTTTTTAAACTCTCCTTTTTTGGATATTTCGAGAGATTTTTCTTCTTTTTCTTTTTCTTTTTGAATTCGCGCACCTGTTATGTTCGATATTTGCGTTCTTATACTTTTAATTATTCTTCTGTTCTTTTTTAAAAAAATCATTATTGTCTTCTGTTGTTTTCAAATGGATGATTAGATGTCAGATGTAAATGCTATTTGTGAGAATTCAGGTAAGTTTTAATGTTTAATGATGAACTTTTTGCTTAAAATTATTATAGATGCTGTTCGATATTTACTTTCTTATACTTTTAATTGTTGTTTTATTCTCCAAAAAAGATCATTATTGTCTTCTACTCTTATTTTATGATGTTTTCAAGTGGATGATCAGATGTCAGATATTAATGTTGTTTGTGAGAATTCAGGTAAGTTTTAATGTAACTTTTCGCTTAAAATTATTGTAGATGTTGTTTTTTTTTGTTTGATTTATTAGATTTTTAGGTTTCTGTGTATATGTGTTTTTTTTTACTAGTAAGTAGAGTTTTATTAATTTTTGAATGTAGGTTTATTAATTTTAATATAGAGATCCAGTTGTTATACATTAGAGTTTTATATAACTCTTTGTAGAGTAATTGTTCTGTACATTTTATAATGAATATATAGTTCACTATTAATGAATATGTCTATAATTAATAACGAACTTGCTTTTGTGTATAATATTTTAATTATGTTTTTTATTTGTTTTTTTTGTAGGTAATGCATGTGCTGATGATTTGTTGGGATTGTCTATGAATTCTTGTGAAAAGATTTATGTTTTATATAATGAGCATGATTTTAGAATGCATTTTAGTGTTAGGAAGAGTAAACAAAGGTATAGAGTGGGGACAAAAACACTATTAATCAAAAGATTTTTTTGCCCAAAGGCTGGAGAAAAAGAAAAGGTTTCAAAAGGAAATAAATGTTATTCAAAGCTTGATGTTTGATCCAGTTGTAACACTTTTATACAGTTTGATGTTAATGAAAATGGAGTTTGGACCATGACTAGACATGAAAAGGATCATAATAATGAGTTATGTGGTTCTAGCAAAACTCATCTTCTTTGTTCGCATAGAAGAGTGACAAAAAACCAACTGATTTATCTTTTGCATTTAAAAGAAAGTGGAATTCCTATTTCTGATGGCATTAGATTGCTTAAAAAGCAATCATGTGGTTCTCCATTTGTTGGTTTTATTGATAGGGATGCTTATAATCATTTAGCTTTGGAGAATTTGAAGAAATTGGATGAGAGTGATTCTAATTCATTAATTAAAATTTTCAGACAAAAGCAATCAAATGAAAAAGATTTCTTTTTTAATTTTGAGGTTGATTGTGATGCTTGATTATGTAGCTTCTTTTGGAGAGACGCACGTATGAAATGAGATAATGAGCTTTTTGGAGATTTATTAGTGCATCATACAACATATTGCGCTAACGCATATGATAGGCTTTATGGTCCTTTTGTATATATGAACATGTAACTTGTTTATAATTATTCTGTTCATTTGATAAAGTATGTAGTTTCATTGCTTACAAGGTAAACTAAGTAATAAGTAGATTTGTTTTATAATGTAGGTTCATTTGCAACAAAGTTAATTTATTGAGGCATAGTTATATATTATTATAATTGTGAATTTAATGTAATGTATATTATATTTTGTTTTGTAAGTATGAATCATCATTGTATGAATATGATGTTTGGATGTGGCTTTTTGTTAAATGAGAGAATAGAGTCATTTGTTTGGTTTTTTAGTACATTTTTTGAGATGTATGGATGGTAGATATCCACAGACTATAATGACAGATCAATCTGCTGCTATTGCTCAAGTTTTTCCAAATTCACAGCATAGGCTTTGTATGTGGCATATAAGGGAGAATTCAAAGAAAAATATCAAGTGTTTAAGAAGTCAAAAAGGATTTATTGATTTATTTAACTATGTCCTTAAATACAGTGATATAAAGGCTGTGTTTTAGTTTTATTAGAGTATGTATTTAAAAATGAACCTTTATGTAATGTTTAATGATTGTGATGTTTTATTTGTTGAATTTTGTATTTATTTTTTTCTCAGGTTGGAAAGAGAATATTAGTGTCACAATAATTCTTAGATGCAAAAGCTTTGTGGTATTAGAGAGAAATGGTGTCCTGCATTTAATAAAGATTTTTTTTGGGTGGAATTTTATCATCACAAAGGAGTGAGGCTACCAATTGTTCTGTGTTTAGGAGGTTTTTCAAGACTCCTGGACTTTGCGATTTTTACAAGTGTTTTGTTGATGTGGTTTTAGAATGGAGGTATAAAGATAAAGGGCAAGACCTACGTTGTATGCAAGGTGAACCTGCAATAGCTGTGAATGATGTGAAGCTTCTTTCACATGCCAAGAAAATATATAGAGTAGAGATATATTTTTTCTTTGAGGAGTATTATATGAAGAGCTTTGCTTTTGATCACATTTTATTAGGTTTCGATGGTACCAGTCTTAAATATCATGTGTGATGTGAAGATTTGGATATCATACGACATGAGGTTCTTTTTAATGTTGCAGATATTTGCATATCTTGTACTTACAAAATGTTTTTTTAGGTATGTGAAAATCTTTGAATTTTATGTTTTTATTGATGATCCTGAAATTTAAAGGTGATGAAACTATAGGCAAATTGTAATAAACGTAATGATGCTGCTATTGTTTGGAATTTTTGGGGAAATAGTAATGAAGCTATTGATAATTTATAATGAATTTGTAAGCAATTTTTAATGAACCTATGTATAGTACTACTAAACAGTTATAAATCTTGTATTTATTTTTTTTCTTTTCAGGTAGGGATTTTATGCTACCATTGTTTGCATATTTTGAATATTCATTATGTCAAAGAAATTCTAGAGAAATATATTATGAAAAGACGGACTAAAGGAGTGATTAAGAGAGAAAATGTTGATATTCCATTGGTATCTTGATGTGATGAATTTGGTTTAGCTAGTTCTCTTTGGTGGATACAGATGGTTAGAAATTTCCATAAGTTAATTTCAGCTAGTGAAGACAATATGAAGGCTCAACAATACTATGAGGAAGGTTTTAAAAGTGCAAAAACGAGAGTTATAGATGGGGTTGGTATTGTTTGTTTTGAAGAAGAATCTGATTTAGTTTCTTATTCTAGAGAAAAAATACAAAATCCTCCTCGTAATAGATCAATGGGTGATCGCAACCAAAGGATAAAAAATGCAATAGAAAAGAAGTTTAATCAAGCTAAGTGTCAAAGGAAAATTTCTCAAATGTCTGCATTGCAAACAAAAATTACTGTACAAGCTTTTGTTTAGGTAATGATTTTGTATACCATTTTACATGAATCTGTGCCGATTATTGAATGAGCCTCTATTTTGTTTGCAAGAAATTGTTTCACATGTTGTTTCTAATGGATACCTTGCTTATCTAAGCTCTGGCATTTCAAAGTTGATAACTATAACTAGAGATTCAAGTTCAAACGAGTCTAAAATTGTAAATTTAATTTGATTTTAGCTTTTTTTTTGAATTGTAGTATATTGTTTGGAATTGGAATTTTTTTTAGTCATGTTACATTTTTAATTACATTTTTTGTTTGATAAATAATTAAATTTGAAGAAGTTTGGAGTTAATTTTTTATTGAGCTTTAAGTTCAGTAAGAATGAACTTGTAGGTTATGAGAAATGAATATGTAGGATTAAGAGAAATGAATCTGCGAGCTAAAATCAATGCTCATGTAGCTGATGATCAATGAATTTGTCATTGAAGGTTAATGAAACTAGTATTTATTAAGTTATTAATAATACTTAACTTATTAAATTAAGTAATGATCCTTATATGTAATAATATTGTAATGTATTATGTGTAATAGTCCTATTGAATGAATCTTAATTATATTTTTTGTTTAATAAATTAAATTTGAAGGAGTATAAAGTTGTTTTTTTATTGAACTTTAATTTCGCTAAGAATGAACTTGTAGGTAATGAGAAATGAATATGTAGGCTTAAATACAACCATAAGATTTCAAAAAAGTAGAAAAGTTAATAATAATAATAATAACAAAAGCTAGCTTATCAACATCCCAAAAAAAGGAAATCATGAAAAGTAAGATACAGAAAAGAAAACCCTTAAGCCTTCATATAGAGGAGAGAAATCAGGAGGAGGGTTGTAGTCTAAGCTATTAAAGGGACCTACTAAATGAATGATCTTCAAATGAATCTGTGAGCTAAAATCAATGCACTTGTAGCTAATGAACAATGAATTTTCTATTGAAGGTTAATGAAACTAGTATTTATATTGTTAATTACACGTGTTAAGGTGTGTTATAATGAACTTTTAGTAATTAACTTATAGATAAATACTTATGAATCTACTAGTCACTGTTAATGAACATACATATAATTTTGATTGAATCTTATTTTTTTAAGTTTTAACACGTGTGACAATAAAAAATGCGCCTTTTTTTAAATTTAAGAAATGGACTAGCGGTTATTTGGTATTTCCCTATAAAGGAAAAAAATTCTCTTTCTCACGATCTTTATTTGCGTTTTCTAAACCTTAAATCTAAAGGACTCTTCCTTTTCTTTTTCATCATCATATTCATTTTCATCAATCTTCATTTTCATCTATAAAAAGTTACTTTGTAACTTGCTTCATCATTGGATATTAAGCTAGTTACTATAAATTTATGCTTGAAACTTTGAATCTAAGTAAAAATTTTGGGTTTAATATGCAATTTTTGTCTTTGATCTTTTGATGAACATGCATTTGATGAAACATTATTTTTATATCTAGATCTTTTTAAATTTAACTATTTGTTGCTTGTATGAGTTTATTTTTTGTATATATTTTGGTTATTTTAAGTATATCAATATTTTGATTCATTGCTTAAATATGATAGGTTCGTTAGTGTAAACTCAGAGATTCATTTACGTTGATCATTACTACAGTTGTTTAATTTTAATCATATTCATTTGTTTAAACTGAGATGTTCATTAGTAGATACATCAAGACAAAGATTTATTAGTTTTGTAGTATAGGTTTATTATTTAAGTCTTATTTGTTTATTAATTTTCAACTCTGGATTCATTAGTTGATTTATTGTCATTTTGTTACTTTGCATACTCAGGTTTCTAATGGACATGGATGAAGAAAGAAAAATTATGAAGGATACAATGAAAACCTATAAGAGAAAAGTATGGGATGAAAAAAAATTAGTGGTGTATGTAAAAGACAAATCAAGAAAAAGGAAAAAGGAAAAAGGTGATAGAGGAGAAAAAGAAAGCAAAAAAGGTGAAGACATCACCATCACAGACTGGTAAATCATTACCAACAAGGATGTCTTTGAAGTCAATCTACTCCATTATACCTAAATTGTTAGAAGAACAAAGAAATGCAGTGATTGAAATAGGATTTGGAAGTCTATTAGATCTCTCACTGTCTGAATGTCATGGACAGTTAAGTAGGTACTTAGTTGAGAGTTTTGATTCTTGTAGAACTGCAATAGTCTTGGAAAACAATGAGAAAGTTGATATTACTGAAGATGATGTTTTTGATATGTACAATATTCCACGAGGAAAATTGACGGTTGTAGAGGCAAAAAATGACAATTGCACACCTGACTATGTAGAGTTGCTGAAGTCTTAGAGAGAAAGGTGGAATGTAGCTATTGGAAGCCCAATTACACACAAAATAGGCGAAGAAATTATAGCTAGAGGAGACTATGGAGATGATTTTAAAAGAGATTTTATGATTTTTGTAGTTTATTCGATGCTGAAAGGGCATCAGAGTAGGAAGTCAAACTATGAATTACTATTTTCTCTGATCAATGTGAAAGAAATAAGGAATCGCAATTGGTGTCTTTATACATTGAAGAGTCTTGCAACTTCAGTTGAAAAATGGCAAAAAAACCAACTGGTTTTTTCACTGGTCCTTTAACTTTTCTTTTGGTGAGTAATCTGTACTTTTTTTAAAAATTTCAATAGTTAAATTCATTAGACTAAAGACAGAGATTCATTATGGAAACAATGAAGTTTCATTGTTTTGATGTTGTATATTCAGTAGTTAAAATTGGTGAATTCTGATTCATTAGATAAAAGATGCAGTTTCATTAGTTATTAAGTATATGTTCATGAATTTTAATCTTTTAATTTTTTTTTTCAAATGAACAGTTAACTTACTTGGACATAGTAGATTTCAAAGTAAGAGACACTAACAGAAATTTTCCAACCATCTTTAACTGGATTGCAGAAAGTGTTAAAAAAAATGAAAGAGGGAGGTTTTGGAAGAGGAAAAATTATGGAGAGATTAGCTGTGGTTGCAGTTTATGCACCTCGAAGAAGAAGCACCAGAGGAACTTCACCAAAAAGAAAAAGAAGATGTTCATTGTAGATGGCGGGGTTTAGCGCGTGCCTAAGTTTATTGCAACCGTGACACTGTTTGAGCTCAGGGCTCTAGGGAACACACTAACCACTATCACAAAGACATGGCGTGGAGATGAGGAGTCGCCACCCAGGGTAATAACTGGGACAAATCGAAAGTGGTGGTAACTCGATTCTCTAATACAAGCTAGC
>CATIWM010287145.1:0-27519 GCA_949671775.1 Mallotus repandus
TAATAATAATAATAATAATAATAATAATAATAATAATAATAATAATAATAATAATAAATTATAAAAATAAAAATAAAGATAAAAAAGTAAAAATAAAAAGCACATGGTAAACCTTAAAAAAGGGAAAGTGAAGATGAAAAAAAAAAGTGCAAAATCATTTTAATTTTTTGAGCCAAAATTTTATTAGATTAATATCTACCTTGGAGTTTTATTATGGGCTCAATAAGAAGAAATTATACAGTAATTATGATTTTTAATGAGTTAAAAAATAAAAAATAAATATTTAATTAAAATAATAAAAATTAAAATTTAATAACATATAAATAAATCATAAATCATGAATAAATCATAAATCATAATAAATTATAAATAATTTAATATTATTTATTAATTCATGAAAAGCTAGAACCATTATAAAATTTCTACCCCATAGGCCAGAGTCTACAGTGTTAAAGGTAAAAAGCTTCACGTGCCATGTGGTAATTATGTAAAGGCCATTTTGCTTAAAATGGAAACTATTTCCCAAACAACACAGTTGCCCGTTGGTACCAAACACGCAGTTTTCACTTAGCTCCATTTCGCGCTTCGCCTTGCTCTGTGTCACTCGAGTACAGCGACGGACTGACGGCTTTCCGTCGCCATTTCTATCAAATCCCTCACTCGGTATACTCCTCTCTGTACTCATCAATCATAGTCATCGTATCTATCTTTTATCGTTTCTTTTCTTATCTGATACACAACAAACGCACAATGCTTTTTGTTATTGCTCGATGCATGATCTTTTTACTCCAACTTTCCATCTTCAGTAACGGAAGTCTGCTTTTGAATAAAAAAATTAGGGTTTTAGTTGCTGTTTCCTTTGTGTTATGTGATTCCGTCTCAGATTTTGCCATTTTTTTTGCAAGTTTTTTGCATTTGTTGGCCGCAATCTTCTTCTTTTATCATTCGTGACTGTGAATATGTGTATCTGTGTCTTTTCTTTTTCTTTATATTTGATCGATTTTGATTCTACGGTGTAGTTATTAATGGAGCATTTTGATCGATGTTGTTTCTTGGCCAGTCAGTGATAATAGAATACAAGGCGCTGTTGCTTTATACTTATGTTGCTGTTTGATGATCATATTCTGTTTGTATTTTTTTTTATTTGTTCTGTTTTGGTGGTTTGCCTTTTATAATGGAAGGAATTCAACTGGAAGAAGAAAACAATCAACGTTCTGTAACTACTAATGGATTGTATATACATTTTCATGTGTTTGAGGTGGTGGTGCTTTCACCAATTTCAATACTGTTTGGGATGTATATATATATATAGCATAGTTTAATATCTTTTCATAATGGCCAATTTTTTATTTTTTATTTTATGAAGTTGATGGAACTGATTCTAGCAAGTAGCAACAATGAGCTTTCCAGGATCAAGAATTCATTAAACGGATTCATTTGAATTGAATGCTTGCCTTTTTACTTTCCAAATGCACTCTTTGCACCCTTCCCGTTGTATGACTATTTCTCTTGTGATGTTACTTTTATTAACCCTCTGTCCTCTCTTTCCATACCCAAGGCTCAATTATCACAACTTGTGGGCTAAGGTTTACATTTGACTATGTGAAAGTTTATTCCCATTTTTCCACTCAATATCAGTGTCCTTGTAACTATGTCATGCATTTGAGTTTTGAAGAATATTTGCACATGTATAACTTCATCTTCAATTGATTGCAGGATGGGGGCTGGGACAAAAACAGATTGTTACACAATTGACAGAAGTGAACCTATGCCTTCAAAATTTGTAAACAGCACATCTTATGCTAGAAGCTTGGAGAAGAGCCAACTTGGGGGTGTCATTTTTGGTTGCAAGAACAATACCGTGGATGAATGTCTCTCTAAACAAATCTTTGGTCAGTCATCTGCCTTTCTTCTATCTATAGCTCTTTATTTTTAGTTTTATTCTTTTTTCGTTTTTTCCACAACACGTGATACGAATTGTCTTAGACTTGCGATGCTTGTTAGTAAATATGGAAGAATAAGAATTGAAAGGAGCATTATGAGTTAGACATGCTGCACATTTATGTTAGATTTGGAAATCTTTAATTTTTCTGGCAGAATTTAAGCAGCAGATATGTGATTCACGAAGTTGTCTCCCTTATATTTTTTTTTTGTTCAATTTGATCAGGATTACCAGCTCTGCACTTTTCGTATGTAAAAAACATTAATCCTGGCTTGCCACTGTTTCTGTTCAACTATAGCAACAGGAAACTTCTTGGAATCTTCGAGGCTGCTAGTTCAGGCCAAATGAATATTAACCCCTATGGATGGACAACTGATGGTTCATGCAGAACACAATTTCCTGCACAGGTACTATACGAAGTTTTGCTATAAATTGTCTAGCTCAGTCATATGATTTTAGTTGGGACATGATGGGCTATGATGAAAGGAAGGCTCTTCTACTGATGTTTTGCTACTTTTGTAAGGTTCAAATTCATGTCCGTTTACAATGCCATCCGCTGCCTGAAGAAAGGTTTAAACCAATAATTGCAGATAATTACTATATTCAGAACCGTTTCTGGTTTGAACTTGACCATACACAAACCGGCAAGCTGATGTCACTATTTGCATCTTCACCAGTTTCTCCTTGTATTTCTGTACCTGATAATACAGCAAAGCGGAAAACTATTTCCCAACCTATTTCGTTGTCCAAAAGAAGAGATGAAGGGTGCAGAGCACTTTTGGAGGTTGAAACTCATTCAAATTTAAATTCTATGGATGATACTTCTTTATATGGCAAGAACAAGCCTCTAGAAAATCAGTTGGACACAAACATAGTGGAACAAAGTGAGAAGGACTTTACATTTCACCAACTGTCAGGATTAGCTCCTAACCATGAACATAAAGATTTGCCTTTACGGGATTGCGTACAAGGTTCTATTGCTATGAGTGATATGTGCATGGAGAAGAAAGGTACTGCAGAGGAACAAGTGAGCTTAGGAGAGAAGGATGAAGAGATGTCATGTGCCTCATCAAATTGTCAATCCATTGTAGCTAAGGTAGTAGAGGATTTCTGTTGTTTATGAATCTTTATTCTTATTGTGGCTAATGCTTTCGCATCTGTTCTCTGTTGTGTCCTTATTTATTGGTTTTTTTATACATGTAGTTGGTACAAGAGATGGAGGAGCTTAAGGCTTTTAAAGCAGAGCAAACTGTGAAGATGTATCACATGGAGCAGAAGCTGGTAGATTCTGTTGTTCCATTTCTTCAATATCATGGACTCTGAAGTTAATATTGTTGACTATTTCCATGTCTGTTGTCCTGTGGACCTGCCCTTTTTTGTTATTATTTGAAGGAAACAAATCATCGTATTTGGGCCATTTAAGAATTGAAGTTTTGAGAATTGCTGGTCCTGTTAGAACTTTTCATTTCTGTTGGTGTTTTTTTTATCCCTAATCCCTATCAATGACAATGAATTTCCTAGAGAGATTCATCTACCTGCAATATGCTTGGACGTACCCTAGATTATTTATTTCTTTTTTTGCACAGTAGGATGACATGTGGGTATTTACATGATTAGTTATGAGAGAATACATTTACCGTTTTCTTGTTCTATGGTGCATCTTGAAAAATACATGGAGGAGACATCTGTGCAGTCCATAAATTGAATGGATGAGATAATAGCCAAATCAGACATATTTTTAGAGATATTTTGGAACATTTGAGAGAGGAAGGGGACCTGGTAAGCAGTTAATCAAGTTCTTGCATCTAAGAACACTGCAAAAAAATATATTAGAAACTAGACATTCATCAATTGCTTCTTCAGTTTCTCCTGAGAACCTTACTTTACTGGAGGACATAAATCTCTAATTATGGTTAGATAAATATCTTTCTATAATATCAGCTATCACAGTTTTAATAGATTTCAAGTATTTTAGGTTTGACTCATCTTAATTATCCTTGTAGTTTGGCAATTTTTCCTAACACAGCTTTAACAGCATTTACTAGTTAGTATTGGGGTGTGAATATTTGATATATGTTAAATTTAACATGAAACTTGCTTAGGGTAGCAATTTTGAATCTTCACAAACCCAAAGTTTAAAAAGTACTTGCAGCGATTGTTTTCTAATGTGGATACCGCATACTCTATCCCCTAGCCATGTTTGTGCTTATGTACCTGCATTGTATGAATCATACTATACTGTCTCCAAGGCCTATTCATTGTTCCAGTTTTGAGTTTTAAAGGAGCAATAACACATCCTTCGAAAATCAGTTATTGTTTGCTGCGGACCACTTATAGAGAATGGTGCTTATTTTGATTTGTCTATTTTTATCATTTGCTTTATTTCAGTTTTATTTATTTATTTTTGGCCTCTGGCCTTTCAGGTTGAGGCTGAAGAACAGATACAACGGTTGAAAGACTGCTGTAAGACATTGGAGTCCAGGTCTAACCTTTCTTTCCCATACATTGATGATACAACAATTGATTCTTTTGTTGAGATGCCTCTGGATCCTACTAAGTCCATCTATCTAGTTGGGGGATATGATGGTGAATCTTGGTTATCATCTATAGATTTATATTCTCCTATTCAAGATGTTTCAAAGTCTTTGAGGCCAATGAGCTCTTGTCGTTCATATGCCTCCATTGTACAATTTAATGATGAGATTTTTGTCTTTGGCGGTGGCAATGGCTACTCATGGTATGACACAGGTATTAGCTCAGTAAATTTTAGATGTTCCTTACAAAAGCTTCAAATTTACTCATATCTAACATTTCTGTTTTCCTATTCATTGAAGTTGAGTCATATGATCCAGTTAATGATCGGTGGAATTTGCGCCCTTCATTGACTAGGAAAAAGGGGAGTTTAGGTGGTGCCACTTTAAATGACAAAATATTTGCAGTTGGTGGTGGGAACGGGTTGGAATGCTTTTCAGAGGTTGAAATGCTTGATTTAGATGTTGGACGATGGATCCCCACCAGATCAATGCTAAAAAAGGTAAACTTATTACATGACTTGTTATTTGCGTTTTTTTTTTTCATGCATTTGCAGATTGCAGTGACACAAGTATAGCATGCTAAATTCACATAACAGCAGAGTATTACATAAAAACTTTTAGGCATTAGCTATTGTGTTACCATATTTGTAACAAACATGTTTAACATAAAGCTCTTTAATTGTTTGAATCTTGAGGCTTTAGCTGTGAAAATATGGAACATCATGCAGGTACTAATGCCCTGTTTGTTTCACGAAAATAACTTTTCTGCAGATAATACATTCCGACAACACTATTTTTTGAGAAGATGACTTTCTTTTTCGATTGCAGTACTGAATCAATTGGAAATTATTTTTTGGCATTTGCAGCAAATTGAGAAGATGCTTTTTTTTGAAATTTTTTTTTTGGAAATTATTTTTTGAGAAGGTGATTCTTTTTATTGTAGTATGGAACAATTAGAAAGTGTTTATAGCTACAGCAAACAAATAAGACAAAATGTTTGGGACTTCAAAGTTTGTAGTTAAATGTAATTTTGAAAGAAAATTATGAAAAAGGAAATTGAGGTTCTTTCTGGTGGACAAGTGACGGTTGTCTATTTGATGGTTTTTGGCAACTGGCATTCTGGCAACAATTAGTGGTTGGTGGTGGCTTGGTAGAGTAATGGATATTTTTCTGCATTGTTCTTCTATAGGTTCTTACCCTTTTATGAGTTTGCGAACATTTTTCCCCATGGCAGTGGTAGTTTTTCCTTAGACCACTAAACATTTTTTGTTAGCCAATTTCTTAGGCGAACATCAGAAAATATCTTTTGCTAAAAAAATGGTACCTTAAATTCTATATAATTCTTAATGTTCTGTCATGTTATCAATGATATCAAATAAGTTGTATCAATCTGATTACTTCAAAGTTGATCATGTTAAGGACACTGCAACCTTATAATAAACTAAAATAGAACAAACTGCTTGTGATAAGGGTTCCTCAAAAATTAAGGTTCTTCACATGCACAAGGGTTGGAATTTTCAATGTTATGACACAGATGTTATGAGGCTTATGTTAAAATTTGACTTCTCTCATTTCAAGCCATTAGTTATGTACTGCAAGTCCTGTTTTCTTAGGATGTTAATCTTTGTTCAGGCTTCTAAACTTTATAAATTGGGTTGCAGAAAAATGTATGCTTCATATTCTATGAGTATTAATATAAAAAGTATAGGAAGAGGGAAAGCTTTGCATCAAGCTGAGTATGATATCTAATAGTAAGAAAAAAGAATATATCTGGTGCAATCCTGAGAATAAGAGGAGTGTTTTCTTTTGTTATTGAAGTTCCTATGTTCTTATGACATGGTTTTGCAATTACATCATGACATTTTCATTCTTACTGAAGTGAAGAGTTTCTTATGATGACTCTATTGGGTAATTTATTTGAATGGTTATAAAACTTTGTATTTAGTTACAAATTTTGGCTCTAAAATTTTGATTTGTTTCTTTTTATTTACCTAATTTTAGTTTATGTTTCATAGGAAGCATCTTAGCATTATCCAGTAAAATTAGATGGCGTGACAACCGGAATGGCTATATACTATGTCACATTTTCATCCTGTTGACCTTGTTATTTGTCCTAATCATCTTAAGATTTACTCTATCATTCATATTAATTGATGACAAGCTCTGCAAGATAAAAATATAGCATATGATGTGGACATTTCAGTTGCCACATCAACTTTAGCCGGAAAATATTAGGGTACTTGTGAAATACGATTAAAGTTAGATAATTAAAAAGAAGCGAATTAAAATTTTGAAACTAAATTGTAATTTAGTATAAAGCTTGTTGACCATTCATACAATTAACCCTGGCTCTTATCATTTTGGATTCCATCACTCATGTTTTCCCTTTTTCCAATTCATCTCATGAATATGTTATGCCTATTTGAAGTTGCATATACTTTTGTTCTCTGGGTTTCTGTCTTAGCATTCTCTTCATGTCCTTGTGGAATGTTCTAGTGGATCAATATGTTTGTTGTAACTGGTTGATATTTGAAGCATTGTGCTACCTTTTTTTTTCTTTTTCTTTTCTTCTTTCCAGCGATTTGCTGTTGCTGCTGTGGAACTTAATGGTGCACTTTATGCTACTGGTGGCTTTGATGGGAGTGATTATTTGAGGTAACATATGGAAAGATGAGTCATAATTCTAATTATATTTTTCCACTGATTTCATATTGTAGAAGCTGCTAATATAAATGTCTCTTGTAATTCAGTTTAATAAGATTTTTATGTTTATCAGGGTTTATGAAGAGGTTCAATAATTTTCTTGCACTTTATTTCCTGAAACTGAGAAACCTTTCATCCCTAGGCTCTGTTTGTCCATTTGTTAAATTTGTCACCTTAAGAGCCTTGTTTGAGTTTTGATTAATCGTGTTCCGGGTTCTTTTGAGTAACTGATAATTGTTAGTAATAAGAAATTACAGAAGCAAGTACTACTACTGGATATGCATTACCAATTCATTATGTGCTCATATGATGGAACCCAGAATGTGATCGTAGGTGTTAGAGGAATGCCTGAGGTGCAATGCATGCGAGATACCAGTCCTAGTGCCTCAAATATGAAAAGACGGGCAAGGTTAATGAGGTGTGCGCCTTAAGCAAGTCAAGGCACTCCTCTGTGACGTTTTAGCTTACAGCTGTTTTGTCCCTTTTCTTTAACTGCTTCTTCATCTATAAATCTCCAGTATTGATCTGAATATGGAAGTGACCTTATAAAGAGCCCATGCATGCCAAATTAAAACAAATCTTTAATTCTTCTATTTTCTTCTTTTCTGCTCCTCACATCTCTTAGGTGGATGCCTGCGTCTTGTGCCTTTAAATTGTGGGGTTATTGTATAATTATGTCATGAACTTTAGTTATTTTCGTCAATCTATTCTACTCTTAAAATTGTGGTGAATTGTTATATGAAATTTTCAATTTGTTGCAAATCTATTCATGGGCAAAATAACATGTGATCATATTGAAATGACATGCATGTGCAAATTATTTACTAAAAATAATGAGATATTTGCAAAAGAGATGAAAGTTGATAGAAAAAATACTAATTTTTTCTTCTAATTTTCACATTAGTAAAAAATTTACACAGTATGCCATATTAGCATGTCATGTCAGCATCGGCACATGCCACTTTGACCGTGGATAGATTTGCAATAATTGAAAAGTTTATAAACCAATCTGCCAAAATTTTAAAAATAGGATAGATTGACAAAACCGACTAAAGTTCTTGGTAGAGTTATGCAATAACCTTTAAATTGTGACATTGGTTTTGATATTTTCAGTCAGGCTTGTATTTCTAAACTGCAACTAGAGTACAAAGACATCAATCTTGTTGCATAAGTGTCGAGGTGCCTTTCCATTTTGATTGTAGAAAAATCGCAAATCGCACTAACTTGAAATTATAAATTTTTTTTAGTGATTTCTTTTATGGCTTTTAATAATATTTGTTGATTATTTGTGCTATGGGATTTAGGCTAACTGATACATGGTCTGTTTGTCAGTCAACCTACTTATTGGCATGATGATCTTGGCTTGTAACGTGGTGGATAATTTGTCTAGAGAGGGTTATTGCGAGAAATATTTAGATGGATGCAAAGGCTGTCACTTTAAGATTTCTTATGTTTTGAACTTGTTGGGAACAGGCTTCCTTTTGGAAAGTAAGCTCTGGTATGCATTGACTTAGAGAATTTTATCTGGTTTAAAATTTTTGCACACAGGTCAGCTGAAAGATTTGACCCTAGAGAACATTGTTGGACCAAAATTGCAAACATGAATACAAAGAGGGGCTGCCATTCACTGGTTGTTTTGAATGAAAAGTTGTAAGTCTATTTATTTCATTGTGTTTTGTCGGACTTTATTGATGACTTCCGCGCATTGTTGTCCAAGTGGAGGCAATACGGTGCCTATATTAGATGAGAGATTATCACATAATTTCAGGTTTAATGTGTCCAAAGGTTAGGATCTGCCAAGGGAAGTGTGATTATTTCTTTCTTTTTCTTTTTTCTGTTTTACTTTATGCTTGTAAATTTTCTTTGGTTATGCTCTTTTCTTTTTTTTTAAAAAATGAAGGCTTTAATATATTTAAGGGCAAGGTGACAACTGCAGTTCCCTTTGGGTGCTGCTGAAATACAAATTTTTCCAATAATTGGAGATAGAAAACCTTGATTTTCTGATTAAAAAGTTGATTTATTGGGGCGGAAAGCAGTTTTTGAAAGAGCTTGGTCTCGCCAGAAAAGTTTGAATTATTGTTCCAAGTGTTAGCCTTTTAACGTTCTTTAAATTTCATGTGAACATCTCTGTTTTTGTAGGTATGCCCTAGGTGGTTATGATGGAAGTCAAATGGTTCCAAGCATCGAAATATTTGATCCACGTCTTAGCATGTGGGTAGATGGGGAGCCATTGAACTACTCTAGAGGGTATTCTGCTGCTGCTGTCATTGACGAATCTATATATGTAATTGGAGGGGTAGAAGATGGTGAAGTCATTGTAGACAAGGTACATGCTGATCACATATTCTTTGTTTGGTTGTGGATGCATAAATTTGCATAGCTGATATTAATTCCATATTTCAGGTTGAACATTTCAAAGCAGGGGAGGGATGGAAAGAATCAAGGTCCACCAGGAAGAGGTGCTTCTTATCAGCTATTGTTTTGCAATGATGGAAATGGTCACTAATGTTTTGAGGATATGCAAATTCATTTGGCTGGCATGAGGAGGAGGTTCATCCTAGCCTTTCTTTGTTTTTGTGTGGCTGGCATAAGGAGGAGGTTCATCCTAACCTTTGTTTTTTTTGTGGTTATGGGATGTAAGCAAGCATGTTTATTTGATCTTGAATGTAAAAACTTCAATATATTCCATCCATGTTTGCAGCCAATTGTTGCTGTTCATAGTTAAAACTGTGGTACACAAGGGCCATAAATTTGCAGCCAATAGTTCCTGTCCATAATAAAATTAAAGTAGTCTCAGATTTGACAGATTCAATTGTGTTAAGGTCCTAAGGTGCACGTTAAGATGGGCGTCTAATTGGGTCGTATCATGATCTGAAAGAAGATGCCAGTTTGCTAGGAAGTCATCTGTTCATCCTATGGGGTCCTGATCGCCTTTCTATTTTCGTTCTTCTGAAGTTGATAATGAGTACTCCAAATTATTTAAATAGATTTCTGCAAGAAATAGTTTGTCGCTTGGTTCTGTGCAATTACGACGAATCATTGTGAAGAAAGTCGGAAGGGTTGTGGCTGTTTTCTGAATCAGTAAGAAAGCGAGTGTGGCAGTATTTTGAACCAGCGTTTTTGGTGGCTGGTGCAGATGCATTTGTATATTCAATGTATTTAAAGGAGGGGCTTATGGATGCATTAATTAATGGCATGCTATGTGGAACTAACCACCCAGGGACAGCTCACGGCAAGTCTCTGGGTTTAAGGGTCTTACTGTTCCGTTTTCGCTGAAAATAAATATGGAAATTTATTAGTGGGATCCGTAGCGGGATTATTTACAAAAATATCCATTTTTAGGTCAAATTTTCAGCAAAATATTCATATTTTATTAGATATTACATTGGTGTTCAATTTTTACCAAAAAATTATATGCTTGCCTACTTTTTTGTCACTTACGAAGTTACATTTTCTTGCTCTTTTTTTTCTTTTCCCTGTCCTTCCCACCATTGCTTCTCATCTTTAGCTGATCAAGAAACTCCATTTCTTTTTTCTTTGTTAATGCCTGATCTTATTGTTTGAGCTTTTTCTTTTCTAGATTTTAATTTGCTTTGTATACATATGTCCTCATTCATTTTAAAGAGGACGTATGTGTAGACGACGAGGTTTAGCGCGCTCTCAAGTGCTGGCAACTACGACATTGTGTGAGCTTAAGGCCCATTAGAAAATACAAAATGGGCTTAGTGCCCATATTGGACATGAAGTTGCCACTCGGATAAAAGTCGGAACACACTATACAGCAACTAGATTCCACGAAGGTACCCAGAAGCCGTCTTCAGAGATCGGGTTCGAAAACTGGGTATGGGCCTTGGAATGCCCATCCAACCTTACGGTTGGCCTTCGCGCGTATTTTGTACTTTATTACCCTTAATTATTAAGTTATTTCCTTATTATTGTTGGTGACAAACGCTTCCATTTTACAATATTACCAATTTGTATGTTAATCCTTTTCATGCTTATTTACCTTGACATTTAAATAAATAATGAGAATAAATATTACAAACATTCATTCCGAATAAACGGGATAGGGATTAGGGATTACAACGCTTTGTACAAATCGTTACAATAATCAAATAAAATCTCTCAAAAACTCATTAATTCACTAATTACATAGTGATTAAAAATTGCCAAAACCTACAACAAATACGGTTAGTTGCATTTCAAAATATAGAATTTTACATACAAAATAACCATAATTAAATTTGCATAAAAGTGGACATGTATATTCACATAAATATGGATCAATCATTTAAGCAAACTTAACATGTTACAATTGCATGCAACATATACGTATAATATACCGAAAATAAACCATAAAGCTACCAAAGCAAAGTAGAATCAGGGAAGATTCTGGCCAAGAGGCGATCGCCTCATCGATGAGGCGATCGACTCATTGTGAAAAGGCGACGCCTTTTCAAAAGGCACAGCAGTACAAAAAACTACAACTTTCTTAAATCTTAAGCAACTCAAGTATTTATGCAAATCAACGTAAACCAGGAACTTAAAACTCAATAATTCATATATTCAAGCCTTAAACTCAATCTAAAGAAAAAAATTAACACACAAAACAAGTATAAAATCAAGAAATGAAATTTTAAGCAAAATGAGGAATTTAAAGCTTGAAACAAAAGATTCTCACTAATTAGGACGAGTTTGGTGCTCCTAACTAAGCCCTCAGAGTTTGTTTGATGATTCAAAATATGTTGAATGCAAGAATTCCCGTCTCCTTTCTTAAGAAAAGAACGTTTTTTCCTTCTCTCTCTAGTCTTTTTTTTCAATAGCCAACTTTCTTTTTTATCAGCCTAAACCTCTACTTAAGCCACTACCTTCTCTCTCTCTCCAATTTCCCAAAAATCAAGGTTAAGTTCACCTTGCATTTTTCATCATTATTTTTATCCTTCTTTCTCATTTTTGTGCCTTAAAAGTCTTCAATTCACGCACAAAATTATAGAATAGAGAAAATAGGTCGATCTTTGGGTTAAATATTGTAATAAATAACATTTATTGCTACAAAGGACAGGTGTGAAGAGGCGCCGCCTCTTCAGTAAAATGTCGCCTCACCGATCCTTGGCGAGAAGAGGTATCGCCTCTTCGTTGAAGCGATGGCTTTTACGCCTAGGCCTGGTTTGGGCCTTAGGTCAAAAAGTTCAGGCTTGGCATTTTGGGCTTGATTTTTGTGTTTGGGCTTGGATTATATTCCAGAGAAGGTTTCGGGTTCTCTTGCATTAGAATTTGGACTACTTATCATTGGGCTTTCGTCGCAGGTCGACCAAATCGGGAGTGTCCACAGTTTGGCCCCTTGGTTTTTCAAAAAAACGAATTTATAAAATCAATTTTAAAAAAAGCAATATGCATGAAGGATGGTGAAAATAACGTACCTGACCTACAAACTTCGTTTGGGCCGTCAGTTTCGGGAATTCAAACCCAAAAGGTCGAACTTTATCTTGAAATGCGACCGTATTCCTCGGGTTTTTCCTAACCCGATCAGTCACTCATTATAAGTTGACATAAATTTTAAGTCTTTCTGACACAAAACTTACTCAATAAAGAAGAAATTGCGAGTTCTGAGTCTTTCTGACACAGAACTTGACTTGAAACGTAACCATGTTCCTTGGATTTTCCTGGCCTGATCAGCTACTCATTATAAATTAATGTAAATCCCAATCCCTTCTGACACGAAACTTACTCAGTAAGCAAAGAAAATGTGAGTTCCAAGTCTTTCTAACGTAGAACTTAACTTGAAATATAACCGTGTTCCTCTGGTTTTTCTGGCCCGATCAGTTACTCATTATAAATTAACGTAAATCTCGAGCCCTTTTGACACGAAACTTACTCAATAAGCAAAGAAAATGCGAGTTCCAAGTCTTTCTGATGCAGAACTTGACTTAAAATGTAATCGCGTTCCTCGGATTTTCCTAGCGTGATCAGTTACTTATTATAAATTAACATAAATCCTGAGCCCTTCTGACATGAAACTTACTCAGTAAGCAAAGAAAATGCGAGTTTCAAGTCTTTCTGACGCATAACTTGACTTGAAATGTAATCGTGTTCCTCGGGTTTTCCTGGCCCGATCAGATACTCCTTAAAATACGCACTTCGGGGATACAACCCGACCAAACACTCTTGAAAAAAGGAAAATGCACTTCAAGGATACAACCTGACCAAACACTCCTTGAAAAAAGGAAAATGTACTTCGGGGATACAACCCGACCAACACTCTTGAAAAAAGGAAAATGTACTTCTGGGATATAACCCAACCAGACACTCCTTGAAACGTATTTCGGGGATGCAACCTGACCAGACACTCTTGAAAAAAGGAAAATGTACTTCGGGAATACAATCCGACCAAACAATCCTTGAAACACACTTTAGGGATACAACCCGACTAGACGCTCTTGAAAAAAAAGAAAAATGCACTTTGGGTGTACAACCCGAGAGATGAAATAAGCAATTCTCCACTTTTCCATTTTTTCAATTTTTGAATTATTTTTTTGCCATAAAAGCATAACGGGCCATCAACCTTGGAATAAATATCTAACAAAGTGCTCTTGTCTTAATCAAGCTGCCAAGTGGTTTGGCGCACTTCCCTTTCCTCCTATAAATATTTCTTTTCTTTTCTCAAAAGATTCACTTTTACTTTTTTGCTTTTCTTCGAATTCTCTCAACTTCTTCTGCACTTTTCTCAATTTTTTTGATATGGATGCCGCACGGACCCCAGATATGCCAGTGTGGGACTGGGTTGCACCTCTATTGCATCCCGCATATACTTTGGGCTCTCCGTAAATGATAAGATTCCTCTTTTGCTGAATTTGCCAACCCATATTTACGGATCGACTAATGGAGAGGTATGTACCCATTTTCTTCCATTTTTTTACAAATGGGATTAAACAACATCGGGTTAATGTCTGTAAACATGCATTTGTGGGTTTAACCGAGAGAATTTACATTAAATCGAGTGAAATTGCAAAAAATTGAACATTAATCGTCAGATTGCTGATGTAAAGAGGCGTCGCCTCTTCTTTCAGGTGATCGCCTTATCAATGAGGCGATCACCTCATCGAACAGGCAATCATCTCTACAAGTAGAGGTGATGCCTCTTCGACAAGGCTTTGGCGAGAAAATTTTGTTTTATTCAGAAAAAACCATAATTTAACTCCCTGTTTTGTCCTGTAGATGGATTCCCACACATTCAAGGGTGCTGGGAACTTTAGTGGTGTGCGGTCTTGGTATGACAGCTTCCCTGGGGTGATTAAAAATTAGATTCGTGACATCGGCTTTGAGCATTTCATCCTTGCCCTTCCAAGTGAGAAGGGGCGTATAGACTACTAGCCACTCTATGCACTGATGGAGAGGTGGTTTGAGACCACAGACACCTTCCACCTTCCATTTGGTGAGATGACTCTAGATCCTGTCTCTTTTATGGCTATTACCAGGATTCAGTGTGCTAGGGATTCTGTTCCCTTTGACACGAGTATACACTGGATGGTTTTCGACCGCTATGCTTTCATCGAGCGACTTTTGGGGATGGTTCCCGATATGAAGGGGACCCATACTATTAAGATTGACTCAATTCAAAGTTACTACGCACCGACGAGAGTGGCGACTGCCACTTTGGGTTTCCAGATTGATTAAGTGGTGAGAGCTTTCTTGGTCTACCTCTTTGGGATGACTCTATTTGCAGACACAATGAGCTCCATTGACCTTATCTTTCTGCTACAGCTACAAGACCTAGATCTTGTGGCTACTTATGATTGGGGCAGCTGTGCTCTTGCCTACCTTTACATGGGTATGAATGAGGTCGTATAGAAAGCCAGGAGGTTCTGTGGTTTTTAGCACATTATTTTGGTATTCTCTTTTACCTTTTTCCTTACTCATTTTACTAATTGTTGTTATTATTGCATTAACAATCTTTCTCTAGCAGTTTTAGGCTTTAGAGTTGGAGCTGATCATTGGTATTTCTTGAGTTATTGATACTCCTTTTCCTGCTTTGGCTCGATGGGGTCCAAGTTGTGTTTGGAAGAGACCCTTAGCTTGTGTACATGTGCATCGTGAGCATTTAAACACAATGACCTTTGAGGAGGTATCTAACAAAATGACATTTTAGTTAGCGACTATATACATAAAATTGGTTTACTTATTTTGCTTAATCTTCTCGTAGCTGCGTTCTAATTTATGGGGGCCTCATGCTGAGTGGATGCCTGCCATGGTTCATTCTATCCCAAAGTTGGTAATGAGAGTTTTACTTTAGGGTCTTGACTGCAGAGTCAAGTACCTCAGTGAGAGGATATTCTAGTGGTGTAGAGGTGCTAGGGTGAGACGACCTCCATTTTCCCCACCTCGTGGACTTTTCTGGGCGCATCTACTGAAGGGGGAGGAGCTTGATAAGGCTCTTATAGGAGAGGATGTGAGACAGTATTATGAGAGGTCTAGGTCCTGCTATATGGACTTTGTATGGACTCATCTCTTGCAAAGGGTACCTCTAGCTGTACCAGCATCTCAGGTAAGCATATGATTATGTCAAACACATAGCTTTATAATTCAATTTGTTGTCTACTCCTTTACTGATTTGAACATTCTTAGGCACCAGTTAGAGGACCTACTACTCGTGTCAGACCCACTATGCAGGAGAGACCGGCTCAACGTCTTCGAGTTGAGCATGTGGGTAACTCGACTAGTGCACCACCTGTTGAAGACCTTTTCGATTTCCAGTCCCAAATAATGGCTAGCAGACTGGTTGCTCCTCTTGACCTGATGACTCGGTGCTGACTACCTTCTGGTGATTTATCTCGCTAGTCTTTGACATTGGATGAGAGCATAGAGCCTGCGGTTGTCCCAGCAGCTGCTACTCATGTAATCTATTTTTCAAATTATCTTCTGAATTAACTTCCATAGAGACTTAGGCTTAAAAGTTTACTAACAACTTATTCTATTCATGCAGATATCTCAGGACCAGGGCGAGTAAATGTACAAACTGATTGAGGCCCATCGGGACTACCTGATGCAGGTTACATAATAATGGAAGGTAATGCATCTTTCTATAGCTATATATATGCATGCTTTCATGATTTCTTATCTTTCATTGTATCTTGACAGGTTTGAGATGAGGCCATAGATGGTAGTGAAGTAGCTCTCGAGTGCCAGCTAGCTGCCCTTCAGGTCGATGATGATGAGGATGAGGAGGAGGATAATGATGGAGCGGATAATGATGACGTGGATGATGGCGCTGGTGAAGAATAAGGGGAATTTTTGCTGACATTTTCTGGTATAGGGCCCTAGAATAGGATTATCTTTCCTTGCTTCAAAACTAGGAATTTTAGGGTGTTTTGCATAATTAATTTTTTTTATTTACAAAACCTTCATTACTTGCACTTGATGAATGTCATAGAATCAAATTACATTTTCCTTATGCTTCGAATTGTTGAAAGAACAATTTTATTGTCCAATTCCCAGTTTTTGATAATTGAACTCACATACATAGTATAACTATCTTGTAAAAATAGCAAAATAGCACATGCCTCAGTTGTTGAAGCTGTGTCACCTCTTCAATGGGGCATCGCCTCATTGTGAAGAGGAGATTGAAAATCGCCTTATCATGTAGAGGCATCACCTCACCGTAGAGGCGGTCGCCTTTACACCCGTATTTTGCAGCTATGAAAACCCCTAAATTCCTTCTCTCAAATCCCTAACTGCATTTCCATGATTCTCTCTTCATTTCTCTTCCTGGACTACATTCTAAGCTCCCAACCATGACTGAAAGAGATTTGAAACAGCTACAACCCATACTGAAAAGCTTGAATGACAAATCTTAGGCTAGATTAGAACCATTTCATTTATCCGTCTTTCGATCCATGCATGCTAGGAAGATCAATTTCTCATTCTTGCACGTTCTTGCCCAATTTTAGGATTCTCAAAAACACGTCTTTCGATTTAACACGATCAAGCTATGTCCCCTGCCTGAGGAATTTGTAGCTATTCTAGGCTGTCAACTGGATTCTAACTGTTAGATTGCATTACCTTGACTCAAGACCACATATTTGCATTCTATTCAACTTCAAATGGCTAGAATGTTCAATTTTCTACCTTAATTCTCTCTTTGTCACATTTTTAATACCGAAATTTTGATCAACACCTTTCTGGAGGTAGTAGCAGTGGTGGATAACAAGGACGTGTGTTGGCCATGGATGATGGCTCTGTGCCTTTATGCTCAGTTCTTATTTGTGTCTTCTTTGGGCAATTTTGATTCAAAACTCCTTCACATCCTCCATCAGGTGGAGGTTGGCCTGAACCCTTTTCCACTTATCTTGGCTGAAACAATCATTGGGTTAGACAACTTCGCAAAAACTAAATGATTCTCTGGAAGTCCTTTGCTACTGGAGGTTAATTTCCTTCTAACCTCTCTTTATTTTCTACTTTTTATCATCTTTGCTCATTTTTAATCACTTATATTCACAATCTACATAGGCATGGTTTCATGAGAAATTGAAATTGCTAGAACCTCCTAGAGATTTTGCACGTTATAGGGCTAAGAATTGTCACACTCGACAACTTCATCCCATCTCAGAAGATGTTCGGAGCTGGCTAGCCACTTTCCCCGATACTCTGATTCAGTGGATGTGCTTGTGGTGGTTGCTGCAACATGTGACTGTTTGATCTTATACTCACCATGTCCCTATAGCTGGACTTTATTTTGCCACTTTCTATAATCCGACACTGCTTTGTAGGCAGCGTGGACAAAAATAGTTAGTCCCAGAGCTTGTGCTTGAGGTCGACCTTGGACCTCTTACTCAGAGTTTTCTAAATAACTTGACTGCAACTTGGCCTCGAAGAACCGTTTAGAGGCATATTGACTACAATGGAGATCAGTCCACTGATGACCAGTACAAAGCATGGGTCCAGTTGCAACAGACAACACTGAATGAATTTATGATAAATAGAATGGTGAGAGGATTGTCGAGATCAAGTGCCCAAGGGGTTCAAAAGAAAAGAAGGTAAAATTAGCTTATGTAACTTAATCTTTGTTTGCTTTCCAATGGATGGAATTTCCCTTTTTAGTTAAGCAGTGTGTAATAAGCATTTAGTGCAATGTTTAATAATAATAAAGGCAATCCATTCCATTTAAATTAAGTACAAAGCATTTATACAACTTGCTTCTTACATATCTCCTGTTGTTAGTTAGCTTGCCCTTGCAAGTTTTCCAACTAACTATTTTTCTCCCTCTCTCTTCTTTTATATGTCCTTAAGTTTTGCTTGGACCACCCCTTTCGAGGTTTTCAATCCAGCAGGACCTTTTTTATTTTTTTCATTTTCTATTTTTAGTCTCTAACTTTTGCCTAGGCAGCCTTTTTTTAAGGTTTTCTCCCTAGCAAGACTTTACAAAAAAATACTTCTTCAACTTGTCGATGTTGATGGGCTCTCTGAATTCATTCCCTTCCAAGTAAGATAGAATGACAGTGCCTTTAGAGAAAAGCTTCTTGACCAAGTACGGACCTTCCCAATTTAGATTAAACTTTCCTCGAGGATTTATCATGATCGGCCTAGTAAGCTTCAAAACCAAATCCCCCTCTTTGATTTTACCCGACTTGATCTTCTTATTGTAAGCCCGAGCTATTCTTTTTTGGTACAACTGAGAGTGATACATGGCTTTCAACCTTTTCTTATCTAACAACGTCAGCTGTGCTAGCTGACTTTCCACCCATTGATACTTTAGGATCCCAGATTCCAGGAGAACTCTTAAGGATTGGATCTCTACTTCCACTGGCAAGATTTCCTCACATCTATAAACTAGAGAATATAGGGTAACTCCCGTTGATGTTCTAGTAGTGGTCCTATATCCCCACAATGTGAACTTCAGGTAATATGCCCAATCTCTATAATTATCTAGTGTTTTGGCCAAAATCCTCTTCACATTCTTGTTTGCAGCTTCCATGGCCCCATTAGCTTGTGGTCGATACAGAGATGACTTATGATGCTTAATCTTATACTCTTTCAGCAAAGTTACCTTTTCTGCTCAAAACTGAACACCATTATCACTAATAATATGATGAGGCGGCCCGTATCTATAGATTATGTTCTTTTCAATAAACCTCGCCATTTATTTTGACCCGACAGTGACATATGACTCTGCCTCAACCCACTTAGAGAAGTAATCTATTGTCACCATAATGTACCGGTGACCATTTGATGCCTTTGGTCTTACCTCCCCGATAATATCAATTCCTCAAGCTGCAAATGGCTAAGGAGAAGTCAACCCTTGAAGTTCCATTGAAGGCATATGACTAACATCAACATATGCTTGGCAATTATGACATCTTTTCACAAATATCATGTAGTCCACCTCCATAGTCAGCCAAAAGTAGCCTTGATGTGTTATCTTCTTAGCCAAAACTATTCTGTTCATATGCGGGCCACATACTACTTTGTGGATTGATTTCATAAGCTTCTGAGCTTCGATTTTGTCAACACACCTCAGGTGCACTCCTGTTGGCGCTCTTTTATACAACATTCCATTATGTCTAATAAATTGTTAGGCCAACGCGCTAAGAGACATTCTCTCTTTCCTGTCAGCATCTTCAAAAAATTGTCCCATTTTTAAGTACTGCTATAAATTATAGAACCATGGCTTCTCTACAGGATTGACCGGCATCACCCTTATCATTTCATAACAAGGGATTCATGATTTGACAGGGATAAGAGGTTTGACCGAGGTCTATTTTCCTCCTTCCTATGTTGAAGCCATAGTAGCTAGAGCGTCAACCATCTGATTTTCCTCTTGTGGAAAATGTACAAATTTGCATTGAGTAAAAGCTAACAAGATAATGGTTGAATAATCCCAATACAATTTAAGCTTATCCTCCCTTACTTCCCATTAGTTGGAGATCTGTTTCACCACTAGCATAGAATCTTCGTATACTGTAATTTCTTCTGCCCCCACACTTCTGAGTGCTTTTAGACCAAAGATGCAAGATTCGTACTTAGCTTGATTGTTAGTAGCTTTGAATTCTAACCTTTTCACCATCGGGATCATTTCTCCTTCTGGTGAGATCAGAATTACTCCGATACCAGCTCCCTTACTATTGACAGCTCCATCAAAGTACGTGGTCCATGTCTGGATTTTTATTGCCCCCAGATGCTCATCTGAAAATTCTAATTCCTATTCTTGTCCATCATCAACCGGACTTTGAGCTAGAAAATCTGCTACTGCTATTCCTTTTACTACCTTCTTAGCCACGTAGTCTATATCAAATTCAGTGAGCAGGACTAACCACTTAGCTAATTTCCCTGTGGGGGACGGGGTCTATTGAAGATATCTAAGGGGATCATGCTTAGAGACTGCTTGGACCTTGTAAGATTGAAAGTAGTATCAAAGCTTCTTCATTGCCTAGATCACAGCTAGACATGTCTTCTCTACCAGACTATAATTGGCTTCCTAAGGTAGGAATTTTTTGCTTAAGTAATATACCGCACGTTCAATTTTCCCTTCACCAACCTGAGCAAGCATTGCACCTATAGCTTCTTTCACGATTGACAAATAGAGAACCAACAACTTACCCGGCCTCAGCGGCTGTAAATAGGAGGATTCATTAAGTAATCCTTGATAGTCTCAAATCCTTGCTAACACTTTTCATCCCAAATAATCGACTAATTCTTCTTCAAGAGTTTAAAAATTGTTTCCCAAATTGTAGTCAGCTTGGCGATGAACCTATTGATGTACTGTAATCGTCCGATAAACCCTCTAAACTCTCTCTCAATTTTGGGTGCAGGCATCTCTCTGATCACCTTAACCTTGTCCGGATCCACCTCTATGCCCTTCTGGCTGATGATGTGTCCTAGAAGCTTTCCTGAGGTCACCCCAAAAACACACTTCTTCGGGTTCAATCTGAGGTTGTACCTTTCGGCCCTAGCTAGGAATTTGTTTAAAGCTTCAAAATTCCCTTCTCGCATCAGAGACTTCACCATTATGTCATCCACGTAAACTTCTATCTCCTTGTGGACCATGTCGTGCAACAAAGTGGTGGCTATCCTCTAATAGGTAGCTCCCATATTTTTCAATCCAAAATGCATGCCTGTATAACAATAAATAACCCATTTAGTTGTGAAGGAAGTTTTTAACTTATTAATCACCACCATCATAATCTAGTTATATCCTGAGAAGCCATCCATAAAGGAATACATGGCACTGGAAGCTGCACTATCAACTAGAGTGTCGATATGTGGCAAAGGGAAATCGTCTTTTGGACAGGCTTTGTTAAGATCCCTATAGTCTATGCACATTCTAACCCTTCCATCCTTCTTTAGAACTGGGACTATGTTGGCCAACCATTGGGTATCATCAATCACCTCCAAGAATTCACTTTCAGCTGCTTTTCTATCTCTTCTTTGATCAAGAGAGCCTATTCCGGCCTTAATCTTCTTTTCTTTTGCTTTACTGGCGTGATGTGAGGATATGTGGGAATCGTATGTTCTATGATTTCTTTGTCAATCCCAGGCATATCCTCATAACCCCAAGCAAATACTTTCTGTCTTATTTTAATTACTTCTTTCATTTTCTCTCGTTCATCAAGAGTTAAATCAGAAGCAAGAAGTATATTCTTTAGATTATCACATGTGCCTAAATTAAATGATTCAGTTTGCACTGAATTAATGTCAAACATATGCATAAAATGATCATCACACACAGCACAACCATTAGGCAAAACATCACACAAGTAAGCAAACTTTGACTCTATTGCATTTACTTTAGAAAAGAAAAGATCATCTGTGTTAAATAGGTTAGAAAAAGAAATATCAATGTCATCATAAAACACATCCATAATAGAGTCCATTACAAAGGACTCAAAATCAAACTCCTCTTTCTGGTCATCAACTTTTCTTTACTCTGTTGCAGGGACATCCTCTTCAGGTTCAGGTAATATCACAAATTCCTCCACCATTGGCTCTTCTAAAATAAAGTCATTGGTACCATGAATTTGTTTAAAGAAAATTTCAAAATTGGGGACCAGTTTTTCAGCAATCATTAACGGCTCATGAGCCTCTTGATATGGATCATTGGCACCCTTCTTCACAAAGGTTTCCCAGAGTGGCCTGACCTTCAGCTTGGTCTTCTTTATTCTCTTCTTCCTCTCAGAGTTGGTTCTGGCTTTACTTTCTTCCGTTAGCTTATCATTTTCAGAATATCCCAACCCGTGTTTTAAAAATACTGGTTTAGTCTCAACAAACCTAGGTGGGCCTTGCTGGTCCTTTCCCAATTGGGCACGAAGTTTTGGTTCTTTACCATTCTCATGGTTTTGGCACTCAGCTCATCTTCGTAGATTATACAAACTTTGAAGCTTGGGCTGAAAGGGATTTCTTGAGGTGCCAACTTCAATGCAGCAGCAACAACCTTAGTTTCAGATTTCTCTGACTTCTCTTCTCTCTTGGCTTTTTTAACTTCCTCAGATTTATCTGACTTCTCTTCCTCTTCTATTTTTTCTTTTGAGTCCATTCTCTCTTTTTCAGACTCGTCAGGTTCAACTTTTCATTTATTCTTTTTGAATTTTCCAATAGATTGGGCTTTTCTGTCTTCATTGCTTTTCCACAGATTAATTACTCCACCTTCCTCATTGTTGGAGCTCCAAATGTCTAAGACATTCAACTTAACCTCTACAGGCTGCACTTTTAGATTCAGGTTTTCTGGCTCAAATTTTGGTGGTATAGGTGTGGCGTCAACAAAGGAGTTCAGGACTTGCTCCTCAGTCAAACGAGTGTTTATGACAAGGATGGATTGGTTTGGTGGTGGCATGCTTCAATAATTAGGTAGGGGGTTATTTCTGGTGTTTGGTTTTCTATTTTCGGGATCGGTGATTTTGCCTGAATCTATTAGATCTTGCACTTCATGCTTCAGGAGAGTGCAGTTGTCAGTGTCATGGCCGATGGTTTGGTGATATTTGCAGTAAAGCTTTGGATCGACATTGGAGAATGGAGGTCTTTGTGGTAGAGGGCTTAACAAATTGTTCTCAATCAATTTCTCTAAAACTTTAGAGAGGGGTCTTCCTAGGTTAGAAAATCTTTGAGGTTGCTGGATGACATTTATTTGCATGTTGCTACTTAAACCTACTCCACTGCTGGATCTGGTTCACTCTCTTCCTGAGGATCTGCCAATGAAGGTTTTTCTTTCTCGTGCTAGGTGAAATTCTTTCTGCACCCCAAATCTGTATAATTCTTCAAAGTTTCAGATCCTCAGAACTTTTAGCTTCTTAGAAAGTGGGAGTACATACCTTTACATTGTAATTACAAATTGATCAGTCTCAATAGGGCGGTGCTTCATCTGTGCTAACTTTGCTCTCCATTTAATCAGATAGTCAGCGAAAGGTTTGTTGAATTTCTATTTTATGTTTTGTAAATCCCTCAAAGAAGCCTCCATCTGAATGTTGAGACTGTATTGTTTTACAAAAGTAGCGCATAACCCTTCCCAAATCACCTTGGAGATGAGGCTCTAAGGAATAATACCACCTGATTGGCGGTCCTTCAAGAGATAAAGAGAATTGCCTGAAAATCTATGCCTTACTCAAGCTAGTTGTCTTTATATGAGTTACATATTGTTTGAGGTGCAAATGGGGATCTTCCACACCAGTGAACTTTTTCATATCAAGGAACCTGAACTTCTAAGGTAATAGATCATTGTCTTCACCCAAACTCAGATGAAAGTAGTTAATTGGAGCGTCAATTCCCTTTTCTTTCATCTGTAATTGCATTTGAGCCATAGACTTAACAAAGTCTTTAGCCCAATCAGGTTTCTCGAAATTTTCTAGGGCATCCATTCTTGGTTGAATAGCTGGTTCTGCTAGCAGAGTCTCTTGATCATCTTTGATCTCTCTCCTCCTCGGATTCTTGACGTCAAGGTCAAATGGTAGTGATGGAGGTACTGGTGGCCCCTCTTTAGCGAAATTCATTTCTGCCATCATCTCTCACATAATGGCCTTGGCCTATTCAGTTATTTCTGCTTTAAATTATTCCAGATCAAAACTGGCTGATGCTGCCTCTTTCGACATTCTTACCAATTGGCCGATGTCGGAGCGTGTCCAAGTAGATGACTAATTCGGATCTATAGCTGCAAACACCATAGGTTAGAAACATGTATGGAGTGTATGCATGATATGTAGGTTCTCGAAAGAATAAAAAAATGTTCTATTTACACATAGCACATAACATAGGACAAAGCTCTTCAAACGACACTTTCACCCTTATTTCATCCGCATGCGTATTCAATGGCGAGTTCTTTATCCTAGGATTGTTGGTCGGGTTTTGGTTATCAACAGGGGATAACAAAACCATTGTATGCAAAGAAACTCTCAAGAATGATACAAACAAGTAACAAATCCTTTGAATAAAGCCAAAGTCCATTTGAATGGGCCTAATGAGCATAATAAGATTAATTTTGACATGGTCCATTTGTAAATGGGCTATAATGGGCATGAAAGGCCCAATTTCAACGTAGTCCATTTGCAAATGGGCTTGGGCATTATTGTAAGGCTTGCCAAAAGGCATAATACACATGCATCTGGAAAAATCTTAGTGGAAGTTGGTAAGTCATTTACATGAGCTGAGTCAAAGGTAGTAAGCTACGGCTCCCACAACTATATACCTCCATTTCATCTCTCCACTCAAGGGTCCGTGCAACGTGGATGAGTATGTGCTATGAGTGGTAATCGACAATAGTCCACCACCTAGTTTAAGTGAAACACAAGTAGCAAAGTATGGACCATTACCGATTTTTTAGGGACTAATGTGCACATTGTGTGAAAATGTGTAGTGAATGCAATAATATGCAAAGGAAATAAAGAAATAATCAAAGATGATAATTTATAAAATACAAGAATCAGTTTCTCTAACCCTAGTAGAGTCGCCACTATAGATGGCGGGGTTTAGCACGCGCCCAAGTGTTGGCAACTACGACACTGTGTGAGCTCAAGGCCTACTAGAAAATATAAAATGGGCTTAGGGCCTATATTGGAGATGGAGTCACCACCCGGATAAAATTTGAGACACACTATACAACAACTAGATTCCACGGAGGTACCCAGAAGCCGTCTTCAGAGATCGGGTTCAAAAATTGGGTATGGCCCTTGAAATGCCCACCCAACCTTGCGTTTGGCCTCTGAGTGTGTTTTGTACTTTATTACCCTTAATTATTAAGTTATTTCCTTATTATTGTTGGTGACAAACGCTTCCATTTTACAATATTACCAATTTTACACATTAATTCTTTTCATGCTTATTTACCTTGGCATTTAAACAAATAATGGGAATAAATATTACAAACATTCATTCCGAATAAATAGCATAGGGATTAGGGATTACAACGCTTTGTACAAATCGTTACAATAATCATATAAAATCTCTAAAAAACTCATTAATTCTCTAATTACATAGTGATTAAAAATTACCAAAACCTACAACAAATACGATTTGTTACATTTCAAAATATATAATGAAAATGCCTTAGAGGGGGGGGGGGTGAAAAAGGCAATCGAATTCAAATCGATAGTAATTGAAATTTAAACAAAAATAGAAAGAATATTGGGAAGGAAGAATGAAGAACACAATGATTTAAGGAGTTCGGATTCAACAACAATCCTACGTCTCCACCTAACTTATCCCCAAGTTAAGATTTTCAATCACCCACAATCTTATTCACAAGATTGAGATTACATAAGAGTTTAAGGCTCACTCTTACAACCCTACAAACAAGAGTTTTAGGCTCACTCTAAAACCAATTCCCAAGTGTTTTAATGGTTAAACACTCAAACCAATTCCACAAGAAATATACCTCACTTCTCTTCTAATCTATCCCAAAAATTAGATGAATATGAAGTCCAATTTCTATCATACAACTAACTCTCACAAGAGTATAAAAAATATAATGAATTTAAAAGAGTTCAGAGAGTTTAATTGAATGCTTAAGAGAGTATAAATGATAATCAAGTTTTTCAACCTCGTAATGAACATTTGAGGATGTATTTATACTTGAGCAATTTAATTATAGTTGTTGGAAATAATAATTTTTGTTGCTCACTAATTCAAACCTTCATTTGAATGTTAATAGACTTTTGAGTTGGAATTTCTCTGCGCCCGGTCAGGATCTCATCAGTCCTAGTTGGGACGCTCATTAAATAGTCATTTGTAGCCATTATATTTGAAATCCTGTAAATGGTCCCGGGAACCGTCCCGATCGGGACATGGATCGAGATATGTACATGAGTTTTTCTTCAGTTTTGATGCATTTTGGTCCTAGTAGTGCAGGTTGGTCTTTGGTGGGATTTGCACAGCCTAAAAAATAAAATTTTGCTCGTTTAGGTCCCGAATGAGTTTCTCTTAATATCATTATCTTGACTTCCATTTGAACCCTAACTTATATACTTAAATAAACATAATTAAATGCTCAAAATTAAGTTTGTTAAGATCAAAATTAAGATTGATTATTGCTAAGGTCAACAATCTCCCCCTTTTTTATTTTGACAAACTTATTTTGAGTTTGAGAGAATGATATAAAGTGAAGAGTGTGTGTTTGTTTAGAATTCCCTTTAAACATATAATATTTACTCTCCCCCTTAATTTATGCATATCATAAAAATTAATTTTAAGGAGAAAAGGGGTCAAATAATGAAGAATGTGAAAACATACCAATTGAAAAGAAATATCCTAAATAAAAGAGAATAATTTTCTTATAAAACAATATGTATAAGAAAATAATTAGAGCAAACAAACAAATAAATAATAATAATAAATAATCTCAAAAAAATTTATGCAAACACAAATATACAAAAATATTTCTCCCCCTTTATTAAAATGAAAAAGAATTAAGGAAAGAAAATAAATTGCATTAATTTAAAAGGGTAGGAATACAATGATATTTAAAATATCAATTGTAGACATGACACATACAGCCCTTGGCTAATAAACCAAAAATAAACTAAAAATAAACGAAACATAAAACAAACTAAAAACACAAACTAACAGCTACTAGCTTATAAACCAAAAATATCCAGACAATAAACTAAACAGATACTGATGAAAGACACATAAAAAGATATCTAGTCTTGAGTAGGAGGTGGAGGAGGATGAGTGAAAGGTGCATAAGACCAAGAGTGAAAGGTGCATAGGAGCAAGAACAGCCTTGTTGCTCATAGAGATAGTGGAAATCATGTTGAAGATGAGCAATACTTGCATTCACTTGGTCAAAATGAGTGTTAAAGTTTTCTTCCATTAAGCTCATGTGGTTGAATAATTGACCAACCCATTGTGGTTCATCTCCAAAAGCTT
>CATIWM010287173.1:0-24699 GCA_949671775.1 Mallotus repandus
AAAAAAATATTAAAAAAATAAATAAAAACGGTATAAAACAAAAAAATTATTAAAAAAAGTTAAAAAAAATATAAAGTAAAAAAATTTAAAAAATCAGTTAAAAAAATACTGAAAAAGAAAAGACAACCCTAATAACAAAAAAAGTAAATTATATTTGAAAGAAAAAAATTTTAAAAAACATTTTTAAAAATATTTCAAGTCAACAATATTTTTAAAATTTTTTATCTATTTATGTAAAGATCCCAAACAAGTATTATTTTCCAAAACTAAACAGGCCCATTATTTTCCTTCACATTTTCCTCTTTATTTTCTTTCCTTCCTTTCTTTCTTCCCAAACATGGCCTTAGCTTACTTGTAAGTTCAAGTAACCAAAGCATAATTCTTGTCTATTCAAGAACTTCTTTGTCAAAAAAAAAAATTCACTTTTTTTTTAGAAAAAAAACCATACAATTACTAGCTAATTATCAACCCATTAACATAAAAATATTTCACTAAAACTAAAAGCTAGGGCATGCCACAGGAAGCTAGCTGACAATTTCAGTTGTCAATCACATGCAGTGCAGTTGTGAAACAGGTTTAGTTCCAAAAACCAAACATTCAATCCAAAACATATTTAATCCTGGAATAGTAAAACTCCCTAATGAAGAAAAATTGTACCAAAACCAGAATCAACAAACACGCCACGCCACGCCACGCCACGCCACCACTGTTTATTCATCCTCCTGGCTCCTCAACCTGGCCAGTTTGTTGGTAACAACAACATCCAACTGAGCTGCACGCTCAACAATCTCCTTTCTCTTTCGGGTTGAGACATCATGGGCAATCTCAGCACAGTAGGTCCTGGAATATGTGACAATCAGTAAGCATCAAGGCACAGAGAATCTACATCAATCCACACATATAAATATTATTACGAGTCAATTACCTGTTGTGCATCATCAAAAGTTCAAGCTCCTGTACGTTGTGCACAACAAACTTCTTAAATCCATTGGGAAGATAGTGGCGAGTTTTCTTGTCTGACCCATAACCAATATTGGGCATCAGAGTGCATCCTTTGAACTTTCTCCTGACCCTTGAATCAATACCCTTGGGCCTTCGCCAGTTTTCCTGCCATCAATTAAAAATGAGCTAAAGGTAAATTCAGAGAAATACCTAGTGAGATACCTAATGAAATTGGACCACATAACAACATCACTTGAAGGTCTCAAATCAAAAGCAAAAGGCCAAAATTGAATAAACATTCAAGACAAAAAATTAAAGAATGAGAAAAATCATGCAATAGAATGTGTAAGTCAGTAATAGAATACAATAAATTTACCATTTTAGACAATACTTTTATTAAAAAAAAAGGTATCCAAATTTACGTCCATAAGAATCAACTTAAATTCTTTAAAGTTAGTAGTGTGGCATTGAAAAAACTACTTGAAAGTAATGTCACTAGGTGTTACAACCTATAAAGCAAATACCCTCAAGTACAAATGCAACCTTCGCAAGTAACACGGAGAACCACAATCAAAATGTATTTTTCTTCAAGAAGCAGAATGAAATGTGAGTCAGAACCAGGCCCGCAAATCAAAGCCTCAAGAGAGGCATCAGAGAGAGCAGACATGTAGACCCATGAACTTCAATTTCTGTGCACCTTACCATGCTACCTTCATTCTGTATTCAATCCAGAGCATCGGCTTATTGTACACAGATAACTAAAAATCCAAGTCAACTACGTTAAACAATTTAAGATCATGATACAAAGATTCTGCAACTCAACAATTCACAATCTATCTCACATGTGCACATAAGCTACCAAACCTAATATGGGGTAAAAAACGACATGCAATAACTTGAAGATGATAAAACAAACAGAAAAATGAGAATTGAGAAAAAAAAAAAGAAATGTGGGTCAGAACCAGGCCCTCAGATCAAAGCCACCAGAGAGGCATCAGAGAGAGCAGACATGTAGACCCATGAACTTCAATTTCTGTGCACCTTACCATGCTACCTTCATTGTGTATTCAATCCAAAGCATCGGCTTATTGTACACAGATAACTAAATATCTAAAAGAACTTCTTTAAAGTTTAAATGGTTAAAATCATGATAAACTAAAAATTTGAAAGAATGACCCTAGAGTTTAAACAAATACAAATCATGATAAACAAAAAGACTCTGCAGCCCAGACACTAAATACCAATTTTTCATATGCACATAAGCTACAAAAACTAACACAAATTAAACAGATATAAGAATGAAAAATGAGAAAACAAATGTAATGTAGGTCAGAACCAGGCCCCCAAATCAAAGCCACCAAGAGAGGCATCAGAGAGAGCAGACATGTAGACCCAAAAAATAATCAATTTCTGTGCACCTTACCATCCTTCCTTCATAATGTAATTAATCCAGAGCATCGGCTTATTGTACACAGATAACCGCACAATGCTAAACAAACCTATTTCTGACTCAAAATTCACCTCGCACAAGCATTATCAAAATAAAGCACTACCTATTACTAGTAACAGTTCATACAGAGACTCCAGTCAACTCTGAAAGTCAGGCATCGACCCAAAGCATCCGATTAAAAATATGTAAAGCAACTAAATTTCTGAAATATGGGCACTAGCTCGAAACAATACATATGCCTCATCACTAAAAATAGATCTCAAGGACCCGGACAGGCTTACCGATCTAAAAATCTCAAATCCTAACGCACAATTTTGGAATTTTAAAGTTGTCCAGAAGCCTAGAAAACAAATTCTTTATTAAATTGAATAAGTTCCAATAGCAGAAGCAAGCAAAAATATATATATATTTAAGCAATGCCACTGCTTCAGAGAACAGTCACTGTAAATAACAAATCCAACAATTCAAAAACAAACACAAGTTTAAACAGAGATCAAGCAACACAAACCTTAACAGAGATCTTTCGGTCACTCTGTGGCCTCTTGAACTTCTTGACTCTCTTCTTCACAATCTTCTTTGACAGCAATGGAACTGCCATTTTCTCTGTTAAATCAACAAACAGATCAGAAACACACAATTTCAATCATTTCCTATGAAATCAATCAGAAATTGAGAAGATGATTAGGGACCTGGTTGAAGAGGAACTGCGCGACCGCTCCCGCTGTAAACCCTAATAAAAAGTGAACAAGAGCTAGGGTTTTTTTTTTTTCTTATTTATACCTTAACTATATATTCATGCGAGCCAGGGCTCAAATTAGTATTTCTTTGTGGATCCATCTTCGGCGGCCCATCTAAATCCAAAAAATGCAAATGGCCAAACTATTCAAAGGGAGCTTGTCAAGCCCAAGCTGTACTCAAACAGGTCTCTCAATCATATGTGATTCTGTCTCTACAAGATTCAAGACTTTCATTATCTTTGGTGCGACGCAATGGAGTAGAGCTTTTGGTATATACGATCATCTCATGACTATCTGCATTTTTTTTTCCTTTTAAAGTCAATTTTACTCGATCAACGGACTATTGTTAATTAAGTCGTGGATTACACGGAATAATGCTATTAACATTTCAATACAGCCAGAAATAAACACAAGGCCTGCTGCTTCTCGAGCTGCTATTCTTTATACTGGTTTATGTGCAATTGCTTTAGGATTTGGAGCAAAAGCTTCATTTCCTGCACAATCAGTTTGAGCATGGCAATCAGCGATCAATTTCTGCATTGTTTTTTTTGCTGTCATGTTTTGGATTGAAGAGAATAGAGTCTGGAATTGGAGTTGTCAGATTTCAGCTGTTGCATTTTTTCTTCCCCCAACAATCCTAATGCTACATGGACACTGTCGTTCCGTTATATTTATATTGTTTAATCCTAATCCTATACGGACGCTGTCCTTTCATTATATTTATATAGTTCACAGCACCAATGCAATCCATCGAATCTCTTTTCTTACCTTTACGTTTGCAGAGCAGCGAAACACCCTAACTCCGATCAATTGCCGGTGACAATGTCGTCAAAAGAAGCTCTGGCACGTCCGACAAGGAATGAGGATTTGTATAGGAAGTTTGTTGCCTTGGAGAAGCAGTTTGGTGACAAGGAAGGGATTGAAGATGGTATTGTGGACAGGAGGAGGTTTCAGTATGAAGATGAAGTTAGGAATAATCCATTGAATTATGATTCTTGATTTGATTATATTAGGTTGGAAGAGAATGTTGGGAATAAGGAGAGGATCAGAGAGGTTCATAAACGTGCAATTGCAAATGTGCCGCCTGCTGACGAGAAGAGAGACTGGCAGAGATACATATATTTGTGGATAAATTATGCTCTCCACGAGGAACTTGATGCAGAAGATTTTGAGAGACCACGCGTTGTCTACAGGAATGCCTGAGCTTAATTCCACACAAGAAGTTTTCTTTTGCAAAGATATGGGTTCTAGCTGCCCAGTTGGAAATACGGCAAATGAATCTAAAAGGTGCTCGTCAACTTTTAGGCAAAGCCATTGGCAAAGCTCCCAAAGATGAGATTTTTAAGAAATATATTGAGATAGAGCTGCAATTTGGTAACATTGATCGCTGCCGAAAGCTTTATGAGAAATATTTAGAGTGGTCACCCGAAAATTGTTATGCTTGGAGCAAATATGCAGAACTGGAGAGATCCTTGGGTGAAACTGATCGAGCACGAGCAATTTTTAAGCTTGCAATAGCACTACTAGCGTTGGATATGCCAGAGTTGCTGTGGAAGGCATATATTGATTTTGAAATATCAGAAGGTGGATATGATAGAACACGATAGCCTTATGAGAGGCTATTGGACCGAACAAAGCATTCGAGGGTTAGCAAGTTGCCTAAAAAACTCAAGAAGAGGAGGCCTCTTGAAGAATACATGGATTACATATTCCCAGAAGAAACTCGGGCCCCAAACCTGAAAATACTAGAAGCTGCTTATAGGTGGAAGAAGCAAAAGCTTTCTACGGAGGATTAGCCCTATTCAACCACGGAGTGTAGATTTACTTCTAGGGAAAAAGTATGAATATCAATAGTTTTTTCATGTTTTTTTTTTAAGAACTACTTTTGTTGCTTACTTTAGAAAGTGAATGCATTATCCAACTGCTGAAGCTGCAAATATGGTCACTAATTTCTTGGAAACCTGTTTTCTACACACCATTTTTAGAGGATTCATCTGTGATTCTCTCTTTACGAGATTCAAGACTTTAATTATCTTTGGTGCAGTAGAGCTTTTGGTATATATGATCATCTCATCACTATCTGTATTTTTTTCCTTTTAAAATAAATTTTACTCAAATTTTGAACTGTTACAATATTTAAAAAATTATTACAGTCCGGTTAATTAGAAGACAGACTATTGCTAATTAAGTTATGGACTACAGGGACTAATACTACTAACATTTCAAGCTCAATATCATCAATTACATACCAAAAATAAACACAAGGCCTGTTACTTGTCAAGCTGCTATTCTTTGTACTTGTTTATATGCAATTGCTTTAGGAGTTGGTGGAGTAAAAGCTTCATCGCCTGCACATGGAGCTGATCAGTTTGACCATGGCAACCAGCGATCAATTTCTGCATTCTTTAATTCGTTTTTTTTTTTCTATGTGCACAAGAGGTCTTATAGCCTCCATTTTTATGATTTGGATTGAAGAGAATAGAGATTGGACTTAGAGTTTTCATATTTCAATTGTTGCTTTGAACATTGAACTTTGTATTTCTGCAATTGGGTTTCCAATTTATAGGAGTAAGAATCGTAAATGGATGTGCAATCAAAAGAATGTTTAAAGTATTTTTCTAGTTCTTTAAATTGTATTAAGCCAATTCTTTGATTATGATTGGCTTAATACTTTATTCACTATATTTTTGTTGGATTGTCAAGGTATTCTCTTTTTTAGTCTGAAATTGGACTAAATAATTGCAGGTTCTGGACAAAGCCTTAAGTGACGACAAAATAAGTGCAGCAGAGGTAGAGGAAACAAAGACATTCCTAGGCCTGTTTCCAATATTTGCAAGCACCATCATGATGAATTGCTGCCCCTAGCTCAACTATACACATTTTCAGTGCAACAAGGAAGCACAATGAACAAAAATTTACAAAATTTCCAAATCCCAACTCAATCAATGACACTTTTCCCACCAACAATCATGCTAGCAAACATAACCTCGTATGAATATTGCCTAAAATCATCAACAAAGAACAATGCTTCTTCAACTCATTACATTCTCCACTCACTTAAAAGAATTGGACTGGGGTTAGCACTAGCATCAGGAGCCATGGTTGTGGCTGCTATAGTTGAGGCTAAAAGGCGAGAAGCTGCAAAGCGAAATGAGGCTACAATGTCTGTGTTCTGGTTAGGATGGGAATATTTTTGGCTAGGCGTTTCTGATATGCTAACTCTTAGTGGGATGCTACAAATCACAAACACTAAGCATGAGAAGTATATGTAGTGCATTTTCATGGTGCTCTACTTCAATTGGATACTTCTTAATTCTTATCATGTAAAAATTGATTTTACATTTTTTTTTTAACTCGATACAAATCCAATATCATCAGGACGGAAGGATGCAGTTAGTATTTTAAAAATTATTTTATGAATCACCATCAAGGGTGAATTTCACAAGTCTAGTGAAGAGAGGTATTAGATCCATAACCTCCCTCCCAAGAACAAAAACCTGTTGTCACTTGAGTTAGGCCTAAGTGTATTAATTTTACGTTTTAATGACGATAAAATATAGATTTTAAATCTCAGTACATTTTTATAAAAAAATAACTGCTAAATTACTGTGTTAAGAGCAAATAAATGTTAATGTGATACATAGTTTTGTTTATGAAATATGCCCCAACACCACTCTTTCTATCAATATATTGTTTTGTTTGTTAATGCTTAAAACTCAAAAAAGCAAATCTTCAGCTTTATTAAAGAGCTTCATCACATCTAAGGATTCTGCTTCCTTTCCACCTTGGCGAAATTCCAGCTATTTGCTGCCAATTATTTTCTCGAAATAGTGAAGTGTACATCACCGCAAGAAAAAAATTATGAAAGGGATTTAAAATATGATAAAGATTTTTGGATGTTGATGGATTTGATAGTATCAATGATCCTTGATAATATAATATAATTTCATCTTTCGTGACTGCCCAAGTCAGAAAAATGTATGGACATTTAGACAAGGAGAATGTGGTTCGAATTTTAATCCTTTTTTACTTTATTTTTGTGATAAAAAATTGAACACTTCAATTAGGTAAGTGTTAGAAGAGGTGAACATTTAAATATGAAGAGTATCCGCACCCTCTTACTTTCTCTTTGTAGTGAGAAATTAAACCACTTTAACTAATTTAAAAAAGTAAAAAATCATTTTTCATAACATACATATATATATATATATACACACACGCACATAAATGTAATTAAAATTCGTTAGATTAATTACATTTTAGTCAAGGATAAATATATAAATGGTATATGAACTTTTTCATTTTTGTCATTTTAGTGTTCAGACAATATTTTATAATTAGGTGTCTGAATCTAAAAAAAATTCTAAAATGATGTCTTTAGCATATTTACATATTAAAAGTGCTTATATATTTTATCTTAAACAACAAATTAACTTAATATATCCTTCTTTTACATTATACTTCTTTCTTTGTTATTCTAATTATTTTTTAAAATGATTAAAAATGAAAAAAAATTATTTATCATATTAAACTGAAAAAATTAAATATATTTTTTTATTTTATTAATTATAGTAATTGAATTTGATTTCTTATTCATGATTTTCGTCAAATAAAATTTTTATTCATCAAAAGTTATTTTATTTTTTATTGTTTAATTATAATAAACAAAATTTTATTTGTATTTTCCTCTTCATTCTTTCAAGTTTTATTTTTCAATAATAATAGTTTAATTATTTTATTTTATTTTAATAATATTCCGTATATGTTTTTCAAATTTAATATATATAAGTGATAAAAATTTAAAAAAAAATATAAATGAATCTAATATTAAAAAAGAGCATTTAAGTTAGCTTACTAGCTTAAAATAAAATATATAAATACTTTAACTTGTAAAACATGCTAAAATATTATTTTAAAAATTATTTGCAGGTTTAGAAACCTAATTGCAAAAAATTTATTCAACACCAAAAAAGTAAAGTGAAAAAGTTCGGACATCATTTATATATTTATCCTTTTCAGTTATAACTAATGGATTGTATTTATGTATTGTATTTATACTGATAGAATTAGAACCGGTAGATTGCTACTAATAGCAAAAGCCATAAAAATAGATCTAACGGGTCTAATTTCATTTGTATACATATAAACATTTATACCATAGTAAGAACCATAAAAATAAATTTAACGGTTCTAATTACATTTGTCTAAGTACAAATATTTGTACTATAGTAAGAGTCAATATTATTTTATTATATACTTTAACAAATTTGTTAATGTTGAATCATTCTTCAATACACACTCACATATATATATGTATAAATTAATTTTTATCTAATTATACCACAGTAAAAGCCATATTTACTTTTTCTCAAGCCATGTTCTTTCTTTTCAAGAAAAAAACTGTTAGGCTAATTCTTCAGTCATGTATTTGTTATTTTCAAGGAAAAAAAGTTCATTTTTCTTTTTTATTAAATTTTTAGATTTGTTTTATGTCTTAAACTATATAAAAACAAAAATTGAATATGGTATGCAGTATGCTAAAATTTATTAATAACTCATAAGCGACTTTCACAAAATATACCACAGTCCAGCCTAAGGAAATGACTAGCGTTGCAGCCCTGTTAGCAGTGTTGCATCTTTCCCAAGCTGTAAAATTCGAATCTTCAGCTGTCGCAGCTTTGATCGAACCATCAACAAACTTGAGTTTATTTTTGGAGATTAAAGTCATACGCATTGATCTTGACCAAGTATAGTAGTTATTCCCTGTAAGTAGACATGAAGTAAGGATGAGAGAGGGATTCTCGTTAGGATGCAAATAAAACGGATTCAACAGATTATCTTCTGAATGATCTGAATTCTCCATTGAAAAAGCTATCGATCTACGGTTTCAAATTTTAATTCTGTGAACAAAAGCTTCAATAAAGTGGTGTGTTTAGTAAGAAAATAGCTGAGAAAATTCAAAAAAATTGCAGAGCTAAGCTCTGATACCATATCAACATTTATGAAGTGTGAAGCTCATGTTTATTCCATTGTAACTGTTTACATATATATACAGCTCACTAAGTAATAGTTTACTAACTAACTATTATGACATTTACAACTAACCAATACTAAGCTTACATGTAAGCATAATTTAGCTTATAGTAACATTGTTATCTAACGATGATGTTAGTAAAATGAAGCTAAGCTATTGAAGTTACTAACAACGTAGCGTTGCAACGCTAGGTGAACAATGCTGCTACAAGGAGAATAGCGCTGCAGGTGAACATTGCTACAACACTGCTAACAGGACTGCAACACTGCTGACTTCCTTGGGTTGGGCTGTGGTATATTTTGTGATGAAGTCCATTGCACCTACTATTGCACAAAATGTGATTTGGATATATCATGCTTATGATCTATGGAGCGATCTCTATGATCGATTCTCAAGACGTGATGCAGTGAGAATCTCAGACTTACAAGAGGAAATATCTTTATTGAAATAAGGTGGAAGGTCAGTGACAGAGTATTTCACACATTTGAAGATTCTTTGGGATGAACTTATAAATTTAAGACCTACTCCTCCATGTATCTGTATACCACAATGTTCTTGAAATGCTTTTGATATTATCAGGAAATATCATCAACAATATCATGTGATACAATTTTTAAAAGGACTTAATTGTAAGTTAATTACTGTTAAATCTTAGATTCTGATTATAAATCCTTTGCTGATGATTAATAAAGTGTTTGCTCTACTCTTACAACATTAATGACAGATTAGAGGAATTCTTTATCAAAATATGAATGAATCTACAGTTCTATATGCTGGCAAGGATAATCAATCTTCTACATCCTTTAAGAAATTTCATAAGGCACCAACAGGGAAGAAACCTACATGTTCTTTTTGTGGTTTTTATGGTCATTCAGTTGATCAATGTTACAAAAAATATGGTTATCCTCCAAGTTTTAAGTTCACTAATAAGGATCGTAGTGGAATGGCAAATTAAGTTGAAGTTCATACTACTTGTGAAACTCTTGAAGTTGATCTGGTGAAAAGTGTTAAGGATGTTAAAGGCAAACAAGTCCTTATTGATAAAGAGCAGTCTAATACATCTACGTTTGGCTTTACCAAAGATCAGTACCATCAGTTGTTGAATCTCATACAAAAGAATGTGAACCCCCACAGCAAATGCATCCGTTGCTCACAGCATCACAGCCAACTTTGATTCTTTGTCTAAGATAGGTATTTCTTAATTACCAAAAATTATGCCAGCTGCGTTGAATGTTCCTAAACATACTTGGATTTTGGATGCTAGAGCGACGAACCATATAACCAACTACACAACGAAATTCAAAAAGATGTTGACTTGTTTCTAATAAATTTGTGCAGCTTTCAAATAAGCAAACAATATCAATGTCTTGTGTTGGCGATGTCTGTTTGTCACCAACCTTAACTTTGCATGATGTTTTATGTGTACCTGATTTTTCATTTAACCTATTTTCTGCCAGCAAGCTAATGAAAATATCAAATTGTTTTCTCATTTTCTTTGCTTTTATTTGTTATATCCAGGATATTCAGAGATGGAAAATGACTGGTTTAGCTAAAGAGTCAGGGGCTGTATTTGTTTGAAAACATTGAACATGCAACAACATCATTAAATGTCTCTCAGTTATCGGTTCCTTCTCATTTTAGTCAAGTCAATTCTGATACTTTGTGGCATTTCAGGTTCGATCATCCTTCTGTTCCAAGGATTCGAGTTTTAAAGAAATTAGATCCTCTTATTACCTTCAATAACTCAGATTGTGAAGTTTGTCATCTGAGTAAGCAACTAAAACCTCCTTTTCTTATTAGTCAGTCTACTTCTACAAATTGTTTTAATTTAGTACATGTAGACATTTGGGGTCCAATGTCTATAGTTTTCATTTATGGACATCAATATTTCCTTACTATTGTAGAGAATAAGAGTTGAGACACTTGGGTGTTCCTAATGAAACACAAATCTGAGACTCATACATTGATTGCCAATTTCTGTTCTTTTGTTGAAACTCAGTTTGGTGTCAAAATTAAATGTATCAAGTCTAATAATGGAAAGGAATTTAATATGCTTTCTTTTTTCAACTCAAAAGGCATAGTTCATCAAACATCTTATGTTTATAATCCTCAACAAAATGGTACTGTTGAAAGAAAGCACCAACATATTTTAAATGTTGCAAGATCACTTCATTTCCAATATAATATTCCATTGGTTTTTTAGACAGATTGCATTCTTCATGCAACATACTTTATAAATCACATTCCTTCTCCAATTCTTCATAATAAACCCCTTATCAAATTTTGTTTGACAAAATTCTAACTTTTGAGCATCTACGAGTTTTTAGATCTCAATGCTTTATTTCACCTTCAAAACCGCATTTACAAATTTGATTCAAAGGCCATTAGGTGTGTATTTCTTAGTTATCCATCATCTACGAAAGGTTTTTGTGTCTATGATATGTCTACCAAACAGGTTTTTATTTCTAGAAATGTTAATTTTAATGAACATAAATTTCCTTTTCACAGTAATACTCCTCTTCTTTGTGATGACTATTTTAGACATGATTATGCTGTTGATAATTCAGATTTCTAGATTCAGTCTTCTGCTCCTCTTAACTTGCCTAGTTCGTTAACCTCAAATGAAACCTCTTCAACCCGAAAATCAACTAGACTTTCTGAGCCTCCTAGCTATCCATAAATTACACTCAACTACCTTCAATCTCTACACTTCATCCCATTTCTCAAGCTCTTTCTTATAAATGCCTTTCTTCAACCCATTAGTCCTATGTTTCTCAAATATCTACTGTTACTGAACCTACCACTTACACTGAAGCGATTAAACATGAATGCTGGCAGTAGGCCATGCTTGAAGAGATTAAAGCTTTACAAGCAAATCAGACTTAGGAATTGACAATGCTACCAGCATCTAAACAACCCATTGGTTGTAAATGTGTGTACAAAATTAAGCATAATGTTGATGGCTCTATTGCAAGATACAAAGTATGATTAGTCGCTAAAGGTTTTACTAAAAAATTTGGCATTGATTATCTAGATACTTTCTTTTCGGTTGCTAAAATGAGCACCATTCATGTTCTTTTAACACTTGCTACAGCCAATAATTGGTTTTTACATCAGTTTGATATCAATAATGCGTTCTTACATGGTGATCTCCATGAAGAGGTCTATATGTGCCTCCGGGATTCACTCTGACTAAGTCTGGTCAAGTCTATAAATTGCTCAAGAGTTTATATGGCTTGAAGAAGCAAGCCGGCAATAGAATGCCAAGCTTACTTATGTACTTCTTACGTAGGGATTTGTCCAAGCTACCTCAAACCCTTTTTTATTCTTCATCGTCAATCAGATTAGGTTTTGGCTTTATTAATATATATGGACGATGTTATTTTGGTTGGTACTGATATCTCTCAGATTGTTGCTACTAAGCAATTTTTGCATAAGTAATTCTAAATTAAAGATCTCAGCAATTTAAAGTTTTTCCTTAGCCTTGAGATTGCTCGGTTCGACTAAGGAATTAATCTTTTCCAACATAAATATGACATTGATCTTCTCCAAGAGACAGGTTTCTTGAATTGCAAATTTGTTCATTCTCCAATGATTTTTAATTCCAAGCTTTCTAAAGCAGCTAGTCTCCCTCTGAATGATAACACAGCTTATGGACGACTTGTTGGTAAGTTTGTTTATTTAACAAACACCAGGCCTGATTTTTCTTTCATTGTCCGTCAGCTTTCTCAGTTCTTAGACTGCCCCACAGATGTTCATCTTCGTGCTGTTTGCTTCGTTATTTGAAGGGTACACTCGGGCAAGGTCTCTTTTTCCCTTCAGATAATGTCATTACTCTTAAGGCATTCTTTGACTCGGACTGGGCAGCTTGTGTTAACACACAAAGGTCCATTACTAGTTACCGCATTTTTCTTGGAACGAGTCTTATTTCTGGGAAATCCAAGAAGCAACACACCATTTCTTGTTCCTCGGCAGAAGTAGAATATTGGGCATTAGCTCATGTTATATGTGAGTTACAGTGGTTGCATTATTTACTTCAAGATTTTCACTTCGATCCTGGCCCTGCTCTCATCTACTATGATAACAATTCTGCTATTAAGATTGCTGAGAATCCCGTGTTTCATGAGTTTATGAAACACATAGAAATTTATTGTCACCTCGTTCGATAACAATTGCAACGCCATCTTTTTCACCTTCTTCCTGTTCCATCTCATCACTAGCTTGCCTACTGCCTCACCAAAGCTCTATCTCCTACTCAATTTCAAACAGCTCTTGTTAAGATGCGTCTACAAAACTTGTACACTCCATTTTGAGGGGGCTTACAAAATATACCACAACACATCGCAAGGAAAGCAGTAGAGTTGTAGCCTTGTTAGCAGTGTTGCAATGCTGTTCACCTAGCGCTATTCTCCTTGCAGCAACGCTGTTCTCCTAGCATTGCAACGTTACACTCTTAGTAACTTCAACGAGCTTCACTTTACTAACATCACCGTTAGATAACAATGTTATTATAAGCTAAATTATGCTTATGTGTAAGCTTACTATTGGTTAATTGTAAATATCATAACAATCAGTTAGTAAACTGTTAATTAGTAAGTTGTATATATATGTAAATAGTTACAATGGAATAAACATGAGTTTCACACTTCACAAATATTGATAGACTTTTTTTTTTGAACAACTATTATATATATGGGTTAGAGAGGGGAGGGGGGATTAGAACCTCCAACCTCTTGGATATGCCAAGTCCCATGACCATAGGGATTACCATCCTAGCCAAGAAGGGGCTAAAGGACTTCATTATTTGAAGTGAGAAAAATCATAAAATTATTGAGATATGACAGAATTTCCAATTTGCCATCTCTTGAAGAACAAATCAACAAAAGCACCCACATAGGCTTTTTACAACTGTAGAGAACTAGAACTGATGATTCTACATTTAACTGGTAAAGGGAGATATTTTCATTTTTTTAATCAATTAAAGTTTTTTTTTTGAAATCTTAATCAATTAAAGTTGAATTTGTATATATAGTATGTTATGATTTAATTTTAAATACCATTAAATTACAAAAGAAAATATGTTTCATATTGTTTAAAATATATACCAACAATTGTTAAAATTAATTGGTAAGAGATTATTCTCATTTAAGCGATGTCTCAAGTTTGAATCTTGATATATGCGGTTGTGTTAAATTAGTTGTTGAAAAATCTTTATTTTTTTTATGGTTCTACTTGAATCGAACCTGATTAATAAAAGTTTACTAAACTTCAAATACCGGTTATTTAAATTAAAAAAAGTTAATATAGCTTTAAGAGCTATAAGTTTATTCGAAATATTTTTATCGTTCTTGCTGAACATCATGTCTAATAAAATAGATGAACGAATGCAGAAGTAAATTAATTAACCAAACCAAAAAAAAAAAACTTTTTTTGCGGTGTTTATGAACCGATTTACTGTTTATTAGGTTTCCTCATTAGATACATAGATGAAAATTGAAAGCAGCCATTGATTAAAGACAGAAAGACTGATTCTTTTCATCTTCATTAAGCACAATTTCATTGAGGTAGCCCAACAACAGACATCGTTAATGCAACAAAAGGACACCTCTAAATAATTTATGACTAGAAAAAGATCGACCAATTTCAAAATTAAATTCCAACCACATCATCACAACTATATTTCAATCAATTAATCATCCATTTATGTTTCTTGACTCTTATACAAACATTCGATGGCAAGCCATTTTCAATGATTATATTCCATTACATTACGTGGACTTTGAAAAGGTTGATTTTAGGGGAAAAAATCATAATATGCTCTCTAAATTTTGTTATTGAGCCATATAAACGAAAATGTTTGCCATTAATTGGTTTCTTTTTGAAAATTTTAATTAGAAGTGGAATTTATTTAATGAATCACTATTGACTGGTAAAAGATATAATTTAACTTTTAAATTTTGGTATTTTGGCGCACTCTCAACACTTTAGAAAAGAACATGTGTGGCAGCGAATAAGTGACAAAATATGTTTGATCCTCGATAAATATTGATATATTGCCCCAATACAGGTCCTGCTCTAACTCACATTTTTGGCCAACGGAAGACACTCTGCTTCGTCCTCCTCCAACGAGCAGGGCTCCGCTTCGGATTAGTTTCAACCTCCAACCTACCCCTTTAAGGGTTTCCTCCAGCTCTTTGCTATTAAGTCCTAAAAACATTTATGCTATCAAGCCCCTAAACCACGCGGAGTGGTGATGTTTACTCCTTCTTCTATAGAAATACCCTTTTTTTTTTAAGTGAAAGTAGATAACAAATTAAATAAAGGAGTTATTAAGATCACAAAATCATTTGAAAAATGTCGTAATGATTCGTTTAATATACAAACATCACATATTATTTTCCATTTGTACATATTAAGTTACATAAATTTTAAAATGATCTATCGTTTATCAAAAAAATAAAAATATTAATTTTGTGATTATTGAGATAAAAAGGGTACCTCTTCTATTTATAATGTATTTTGTCAATATTATCCTTTATTTTTGAAAATAAGAACAATTAAATTGTATTATTTTTTCCCATTGAGTTAAATTTTGGACTATTAATTCAGGTCCAAGACTTTAAAGTCATGAAAAATTTTATCCCTTTTTTTTTTCTTTTGTGTGTTTTGAGTTAATTTGTTTCCAAACTATGGCGCAAAGTCAAATTGACACTTACTTTCTTATATTTCAAAAATTTCACAACAATTCCTATGAGAAGCAACAAAAACTTCATTGATATTTTAGTTCATTAACAAATTAATCCATATTAATTATGATAGACTTATTTCAACAAAATAAAAATTTAGTAGATTTTTGTTGAATTATCAAAAATAGGAAAATGAATACAATTTTTAGGATCAATTTGTTCTTCATTACAAAGATCATAAAGAGCCAAATTGATCCAAGCCAAAAAAAATTGATGAGCCAAATTGACATTTATTGCTAAATTATTTATCAAATGAGGATTTTAATAGCATCAACCAATACATAATATCATCTAGAACTCAATTGTAGAAAGCAATGAGGTTTAAGGCCAAATTTTGAATATTTAAATTTTATAAGGCTAATATAAGTAATATTTTTTACTTGAAAGGATCAATAGTAGAAAGTAGTAAAATTTAGGGGCTAAATTATGGGTTTTTGCCTTGGTTTTGTTGCATCTTTATTTTTGGTACCCACATTACAAGGAGGAGCATATGCCATGTCGGTATGGTTCGCGTTTGTTTCCCTTGAACATTACTCCCTTTTTGTGGTAAAGGTCAATAAGCAACTTGGTTAATAACAGAATTAATTAATTAATTAATCTTTCAAAAAAAATTAATTACTAATTAATTAATATGTAGTCAAAAGTGGCTCGTAAGAAATGTTATGAATGTGGCCAGTTTAAATGCAGGGCAGAAAAGGCCGCAACATAATACGTTTACATTTGTCATTTAAATAATTAACCGAGAACAATTGGCCCACTAAAAAAGTGAACTATTAAAGTAATTTTTAATAATTATTCTCTAAATGCATTTTAAATATATCTTACAATATAAGCTTTAAATCTTATTTTGTAAATTTTTGGAATCAATTTTCAATTAATTACATAATTCATCAAATTCGTACAAAAAATATTTCTTTTGCATTGAAAAATATATCTGAAAAATAACTTAAATTTTAGTCAATTACAAACAAATATATATCCCCCAATTCAGTAAGAAAAAATAAATAATATTTCTTGATTCAAGAATATTTTTGTATATATATTTTTTTATAATAGTATGTGATTGCAAAAAATTCCCATAAAAGATAAATAGAACACACGGCACATAATATGAATTAAAAATATATTTAATGAAAAAACAAATTAATCAGATTACAATTATACCCAGTTAAAATACATGCTTTTTTTATAAAAATATAATGGCATATAATTTCTTCCCTTCAATTTTTTTTTTACAGAAAAAAAATGCAAATTAAATTATTGATCTAATAATTTCCTGAAAGTAGCTATATTACTGTACTACTCAAATTTAGTTTGTATTCAATAATTTTTTCTATCAAAGTTTAGTTTATGAAAAAATATAAATTTAAAATTTCTGAAACTCTGCTTCGGTTTAGTGTAATGCCGTCCCAGCCATTTTGGTGCAGCGGCATTGACTCCCAAGCAAGTACTTAGGGGACACGGTTCCAACTGTGCCCTTTTCCTTATTCCCACTAAACTTACTAATTAACTACTAATCTAACTACATATCATGAAAAGTATTTTTAAATGCTACAAATAAAAATTTATTTTACAAATTAATAATAATAAAATTTTAATTTTATATTTAAAAATTTTTTTAAAGAAAAATAATTATCAGACTATTTTTCATTGGCATTTATAAAAATAAAGAAAATTAACTTCTCTAATTTACTTTTTTTGCGTGATTTTGAGGGGTAATTATTTATTATTTATCTTTCTTTCTTTTTTAAGAAGAGAGATAATTAAATCACATTCCAAATGCTAAGTTAGAAATTTTATCGTTGAATGGTGAGTTACTTGTTTGGACTTTTATAGTGAGCAATTTTCCTTTATAGCCAATATTCTGGAAATATCAGCAATGTCAACAAATGTAATAAGGACAAGGAAAAGTGGAAAACGTGGTCTATGTTCTATTTGCTAGTTGCTACCCTATTATTATTTTTTGAATGCCCTGCGGCTCCAAGCATTGCCATCTTTTAACTAAAAAACAACCAAAAATTAGTGCACGGGAGAATAGTTAAATAATAAATTATCTCTAAATATATTATAAAATGTAAAATTTGATTCATACAGTTGTTAGTTTAAAAATAAAAGATTATCTCTCTTATATAGTTTATTAAAATTTAAATTATATTACATTTCTATTAACAAAAAAAATAATAAAAAATTAAAATTTTTACGCTTAATTAAAAATTATTTAGTGAGCAACAACAATACAATAATTTTTTGTGTAAATCATTTGCATTTAAAATTAATTAAATTTTATTATCCTAATTTATTTTAAATAAAAATTATAAAAATAGTAAAAATTTATTAATATTTAATTTAACTCCTTTTATACAAAATGATTTAAAATTAAAATATCATTTGAATGGAAATAGCTTTCTAATTCTATTGGTTGTTGATAAATAAGAACTTTTTAGTATAAATAATTAATTTCTAATATTATAATAGAAGAGAAGGAAGTTCGAACTCTGTCCGTCTTCAACTGAATATTTAAATTTTTTATTACTTATGTACCATTTGAGTTCTTAGTAATATTCTTTGCCTGTCCTTTTCCCTGCCCTTTGTTTTTTTTTTCCTACAAATGAGAACATTTGGGCGGAGCGACGGATATTTTTAGCTTTAGATGGTATTTCAACCGTTCACATACCAACGCCACACCTCTCTCAGCAGATTTTGTAGAAAACATTTATAGGTTGTGTTTGCTTTGGGGCAGTTTAGTTAGCTAAATTTATTCTGTTTTCATTATAAATATGGAAAGAAACCAAACATCAAAATAAAAATTAATAATTTTATAAAAAATTACAGATCAGGTAATTTTATAAACTTATAAAGTTATAATATAAATTTCAATTTAAATAATAGATTTTTATTACGATACATATATGTGTATATATATTAATATTTAAATATTTTTTTAATTAAATAATTAATATTCATAGCTCATTAAACTTTAATAAATTGTACTCTATCCTAACATTCAAACATTTTAATTATTGCCTAAAGCCTAAATGTGACTTTTGATTGAAATTGGGGAGTACTAACTGGAACAATATTGACAATTTTAACTTTTCAAATATTTGCATATACACTTTTAAAAAATGGAGGAAAAATGAGTTCACACATTAACAAAGTCATCTTCAACAACCCAAAAGTTAGATTTTGAGGTTACTGCCATTGCCTTTGAGTTTACATCAGATTGTTGACCTAAACTTCTACCAAGAATTTAATTTATTTCTTTTTGTACATTATTTATTATTTAATGAATATTTCTTCCCCACCACCTCACCGAGAAAATTTTACTTGGATTCTTCTTCTTCTTCTTCTTCAACGGTCCAATTTTAATTTTGCTAGTAATGAGGCAATGCTCACATGCTACCCATATTATTTATTATTTTCAATTCAAATTCGTCACGTGACCTCATCTAATTCTTCTCTCGGTTAAAGATACACACGCACTTTTGGAGTCAACTCACTCACGCGTTATTAAAGTCAGATTACCCAATAGCATCATCCCACGTCATATCCAAACACAACTTACCACACGTGCCTTCCATCAAGGATCCACTCACAGTGGTCATTAACTTACACTATACTACACACATGTTTTTCTTAGTGCTTACTGCTCGTTAATTCGACCTTTTTCTTTTGGTTAAATTACTTTTCACCTTGAAATTTGTCTCCATATCCATTTTGAACCCCTACTATTTAAAAAGCACCATTTTTGTCTCCCAAATTGAAAGAACATTTTCTTTTTGGAAACAAAAAAAGCCATTGGAATGTATTGATGGCATCTATAAATCCTAACCCATCGATCGGCCAATAGCTTGTATTCTGATTTAACCCTTCATGCAAGTAGACTCACCTCTCAAAATTGGATTTTTTTTTATTTTGCAAATTACAACTCGAAATAGCTAAAACACTAAATATTTAAAAGTACTTTACTTGATTATAAATATATTTTATATAAGAAGATTTATTGTTAGGGATGAAAATTTAATTATTTTTTATAAAAAAATTCATGACTGGCTTTGAGTGAGGCATAAAGTCACTTAAAATTTCACTAAATTTGTATATAATTCTAAATTTTATATTTTATATGTTTGATAATTTTTTTCACTTAAATTTAAATTAGAAAAATTATTGTCTCTGTTAAATTATTATAAATTATTATGTCAATGACCATATATATTATTTGGTTTGAATAATGACTTTGAATTTAATTTAAATTATTCATTTTCTCCTACTAAGGTTGTCTAACCTGCTTAACATACTGTCACGAGCTAAAATATTGGTAGAAATTATGAGTTTAATTTTCCACTCTCTTATAATTTCCCGTCAAAAGTTCAAATGTAAGGATAATATTAAAAAAAACAATGTAACTAAGGACAAAAATATTAATTTCAAAACACTATGCATTAAAATGCATATCAAGGTTAACATAAGGGCGTTCTAGTAACAAATCCCTTCACTTACTTTTTCTATATATTCTCCTCCATATCTTTTAGCTCCTATCCCACTTCCCACTTACTTCTTCCTCCTTTCTTTGTCTTTTTACCTCTTTAACAATGGCATCCTTTTCCTTTGCTATTTCTCTCTCACTTTTGTTGTGTATGCTTTTGCTAATCTTCCCAGTACATTCACAAACCTGTACATCACAGAAATTCAATAACAACAAGCTCTACGCCAACTGCAGCGACCTACCCTCCCTTAACGCCACTCTACACTACACCTACAACGCATCAAACGCCTCTCTTTCAATAGCTTTCTTGGCTCAGCCGGCGAAGGCCGACGGCTGGGTAGGATGGGGCATTAATCTGAACGGCACCGGCATGGCCGGTGCACAAGCACTAGTGGCAATGAAATCAAACGGTAGCGCAGTGACTGTGAAGAAATATAACCTCATATCGTACCGGGAAATCAACGAAACGACGAAGCTTGCTGTGGATGTATGGGACTTGAGCGCAGAATCATCAGATGGGAAGTTTGCAATTTTTGCAGGGGTCAAAGTTCCAGATGGTAGGGAGAAACTGAATCAGATTTGGCAGGTGGGTCCTTCAGTAACTAATGGTCATCCTGATAAGCATGAGTTTGCTCAGCCTAATTTGCTTGCTAAAGGGACTCTTGAGTTGGGTGCTTCAAGCACAAGTGTTAATACAACTGGGGGTACTAATTCTACAACTAGCGGTAATAGCAATAGCACTGGTGCTGGTTACAGAATTAAAGAAATGAATGTAGGATATCAAGTTGGGTTGTTGGTTGTTCTTGGTAGTTTAATTAGCTTTTGGTGATAAAATTTGATTTTATTTGAGGGTTTTTTTTTATGTTGTTCTTATGATTATTATTGTATTTTCTTGTAGTTCAGGAGGAAAAAAAAAAGATTTGGAGTATGTAGGATGGGAATAATAAATATAGTGATGTGGACTCCGTGAAATTATTTGTATTGATTTTTTTTTTTTGTCACATATGATTTGTTGATATGATAGGATTTCCTCAACAGTTGAAGTGGCAACCATGTTGATAAAGTAGTCCTGATCACTTTATCTTTTGGTTTTTTTTTAATGAAAATTATTTTAATGTACATATATTTATATCCCAGTCCAGCACATGTTGATCCAAAATTTGGGAATTTATATATATTTTTTATTTTTTTGAAAGTATTTAAATTTTAAAAAAAAATTTTATTTTAACTACCATTTTTTTATAGTTGAATTTATATTAAAAATATATGTCTTTTTGTTGATTAAATGCAAAACACTTAAAATATTTATCATAAATCCAACTATATAATGTAATATATCCCATATAAGATTGGAACTTCCCTGAATTTTATCAGTAAAGAATGGTATAGCAGCTAATGGATGGTATGAATGATTTGCAACATGATAATATTAGAGTGGGCAGTACTTGAACATATCTTGCCTTTCATTGAGGATATCCTATACTTTGTAGATTAAAAGATATCGATTTTATTTAGTTATACAGTTTATTTTTTATTTTAAATTAAAAAATTTATTTTTATTGATGTTAAAATCTATAGTTTTTTGTTCATTATAAATATTTCATTTAAAAAAAATGTAGAAAACTATTTAGATATTTCTTAAAATTGGAATAAGATTGGTTTCAAAAAAAAATTGGAACAAGATTTTTATTTTTTAAAATTTTACTATCAAATATTAAATATTATTTTTATTTATTTAAATATTTTTAGATAAATAAAAAATTTCATAATGTAACAACTCACAGTTTTTGTTCGACTATTAAAATTAATTTTCTTTTAATTAAAAATCAGAAAGGTCCGTAATGATAATTTATTTTCAAATTGTTAAATTGTTGTAGTAAAATATTTAATATTTATAATTAGAAGGTATTTAGGTTAACTAATTGATAGAATTGATAACTCTTTCTTATCAAACAGCTAGATTTTAAATGTTTTATAAGTTTAAAACTAGAAGCATATGGTTTTTTTACCTTTAACACCTTTTAATTTAATATAACTGTAGTTGATAGTTGGTAGCTGATAAATGTAAATTATTTCATAAAATTTCGTTAGTTGTTTTGTTAATTAAAAATATAATTCTAAATATCTTGAAATATTACAAAATATATAAGGTTACATTTAAAAATAAATTATATCTAAATGGTAATTTAACATATTAATAACAATCATTAACAAAATTTGACAAAATAATTTATATATATTAATTATTAACTGTCAATTATCAATTATTAAAAATAATTTATATCTAACACTAACAACAAAAAATATTATAAAATATATAACATTACATTTAAAAATAAATTATATTTTTAATTGTAATTTAGTATAATAATAATAATAATAATTGATAAAATTTTATCAAATAATTTATATTTATTAACTATTAACTGCCATTACTCGCGGGTTCGCGATGGTAGTTAAACCAAATACACCTTAATAGCATGATAGCCTAATAGGTAGAAAGTTTGACCGGGAGTATTGCTTTCATCAAATATCTAACTCAATTATTTGTCTGTGTACAATGTCGACTGCAATAGCTCCATCTGTCTATATATGTACATACGCAATCAAGAACTACAATTACCGACAGCAAATGTAATATTAATACACAAATTTAATTTTGTAAAAAAATAATATTCTATTATGTACAAAAAAGTTAAATATCTTTTGAAAAAATTAATTTTTTTACTAGCAATAAGATTATACTAATAAGCATTATCAAAATATATTTTGTTAAGAGTATCAGGTAGTTTACAAAACCAGTCACTAGGCAATTCACCAATCAAAAGGGTTCTAGCAATCCAATTAAATGGTAATTAAATTAAAGTGCAAAGTTTGATTCGGTTTGATTTTTATTTTATTTTTTTACAGATTTTTTGATGGAATCAAATTCCTACATTTAACTACTTAAATTTTGATTTGATGCTTCTTCTAATGATCTAATAAAATCTCTAAAAGTTTCAAAAATTATTAAGAAGATGGTAGTAAATCGAGCATATACTGTAACATTACGGTATTTTTATTCAATTCTAATACTAGAAGTCCATGCAATGCCCAAAACTCTACGATGTTGTAGAGATTTTGTTTAAAAATATTATAAGGAAAGGATCTTTTAACGGTAACTTTATCTTTTTATCATTTTGATTATATTTTGTTTTGATCACCATTGGATGAACATGTTTCTCATGATTCAATGGTAGTTATTAAAAAAGTAAAATTTATTTTTCAAAAACTAAAGTAAGTGTAGAAAGCACTTAAATTAAAATGCAACTTTAATTAAAATTATATTTTAAAAATAAATTTGCACAAATTGGCTAAATATTTTTAAAAAATTTTGAAGTATTTTTTTTAAATTTTGGAAGATATAGTTGGTTGACAAAAAAAAAAAGAGAGCACTTCTCTTTTTACTATCAACTGGTTAATCTCTTTTAATAAAAGTTTTTCTTTAGTTAAAGGAAAAGTTCAAGAAAAGAAAAAAAAGATTGGTTTATGTTTGTTCGCAAGGAAAAGGGGTGGACGAAAATGTTTGTTGACCAAATTACATATTTTTATGTGAGATTCTTATTTATAGTGGATATATATATATATATATAAAATAAACAACCACGTACTTTGCACGTGAATAAAAATATTTTAAATTTATAATTATAAATAAAATATTAAATAAGAATTTTAATATTATTAGTATTATTATTTAAATAAAATATTTAAAATATTAAATATTTATTTATATAACAATTTAATATTAACTTAATATAATTATAATTCATTGAAATTTTGATAAATTTTTTATTTAAATAATTATATGATTCTCCTTCAATATTTTTTATAATTAATATTTTTCTCAATTTGAAAATTAATTTTATAAAAAAAATATTATGACCGTAATTAATTATAAGGTAATACAAAATTATTAGTTTTTTTAATAAAAAATTTTAAAAATAATAAAAATTTATATTTTTTTTATATAACAATTTAGTATTGCAATTTCATCAAACTTATAACTAATTATAATTTTAATAAAAAAAAGTTATTTAAATAGTGATACTTTATTTCTTTAATATCTTCAATATTAATATTTTTATCCACTCAAAAAGTAATTTAATGTAATTTTAATTTCAACTAATAAATAAATGATAAAGATTAATTAATTTAATTTAAACTCTTTTTTATTAAATTTTACAAAAATATCAAAAAATGATAATTATACTACTTTTCTTACAGAAATATAATAATTAAAAAAATTATACACTCTATGTTTTAAA
>CATIWM010287190.1:0-14832 GCA_949671775.1 Mallotus repandus
CAATTAATTAAGATTAATAGAATTGGATTTATGCTTTAAGTAATGATTCTAGCATATCATGAAATCTAATTCAAGCAAGGCATTAGTTATTAATTTATACTTAATTAATATGAGATATTAATTAAAGTATTAAATTAACAATATATGTTGTTTTTAAGTGGACTTGGATTAATAGCCCGAGAAGTTTGGGCCTAGGCCCAAAAGAGTTTTGGACCAAAGATTAGTCCAAGATATTGAAAAGGCCATGAACCTTATCTAGGCCCATTTGTATGTTGTATTGGCCTTGGGCCAAGTGTTGGCCCAATTACCAACCCCAAATCCATGTGAACATGATAGGGTCAAATTTGTTATATTAGGAATACATTATGTCTTAAGTGTATAACGTTGACCATGGACATGATAAGGTGTATATCACTTTGGTATGTGTAGAGAATGTATTTAGACATAATACATGGGATGTATTAATTCTCTACACACTTTACAACTTGCATACTTGTCATGGCAAGTTGTATACTTATCATGATGAGTTGTATATTTATCATGTGATAAGGTTTGCTTTTTCATTATATATATACATAACCTAAGAAGTGTTCTTAGGTGAGACACTTTGTATAGAGACATATAAAAGGAGAGAAATACATACACAAAATAAACCCTAAGTGTTCTACAAAGAGATTAAATTAGTGTAAGTTTTATGAGGGTCATTTGAGAGGCTACTTGCATCTAATCTAATCTAAGCAATAAGGTGATTTAGTGGAGCTTTGGTGTTTCAAGCTTGAGGCCTAAAATTTGGGAAGCTAGAGCATTTAATTCAAGAGGTGAATCCAACTACATCAAAGCTTGTAGATAACTATTATGGTTTACACCAAACTTAGGAGTTTGTTATTCTTAAACTTAGAATTCTTAGGTTGATGTTTGTATGTGTTGTTTGCCATTAGCTATGTGTAGAATGCAAAATGGATCTATGGGAAAGGAAATATTCATGTTATGAAGGGTTATGCAAGTGAAAATTTTAAAATTTTACCCTATTTAAGGCTTGTGTCACCATACATCAAAGTTACATAATCGTTTCCTTACACCTAATCCACAGTGTGCATTATAGTCCTTTTATCATGCGATATCTTGATTGAAAATAAGGCATGGATTATGTCATCCTTATATCGTTCCATCTTATGGTTTCCCAATCCTATGTAAGCTGATACTAATAGCTCTTTATCTGATATTAATAACTCTTTTTTTAATACATTCTAGCATGGCCATGCATTTCTCTTTAGTCTAACTCATCGAGGGGCCTACAGATATCTTCTAGAAATAACTGAGGGATAAATTCCTTCTTAATCACTTAAATTCCTCACATAACTCATTCCATATCCAATCACTACTTGTTTTACCATCTGATTAAAGATGATGTAGGGATGTGTCAAAATATAGAATTCATCATGCAAGAAATTTTGGTGATCTCAGGTCAGAGGACTCAAATAATACTACTATAATGAGAAGTACTTATAACAATTATCCATGTAGCATTCTCATAGTAGGTTGATGCAGTACATCAGTTCTCTAAATATGTACCTATGAGTTTGACCCAATATCTCATATACATGATCAGTAAAATATAATCATCAGTCAACCTCATACTATTGTTTATTCATTGTTGTTCCCATAACAATGATCAACCAGGGATATTTAGATTAAAATTCAAGTATCACCTAAGAGTTTTACTATCAAGTCATATACTTAATGATCTTAGGTAGAATTAACTAATCAAGGATCATATTAAAATTAGCCAATAATAATAAAAATGCCTCTTTATTAATAAAATTACAAAGTAAAAGTATGGCCACTAATATAGGAGTTTCTAGAGCATACTATATCAAATAGAGTTTGATTTCTCCGTTCAAACACACCATTTCATTAATGTGTTCCTAGTGGAGTTAATTGTGAAACTATTCCATAATCTCTAGGATGATCAATAAATTCTTGGCTTGAATATTCACCACCTCGATTAGATCTTAGGGTTTTAATATTCTTACCAAGTTGGTTTTGTACTTTATTTTTGAAAATTTTGAACATTTCAAAATATTCAAATTTATGTTTCATTAGATAGAGATAGCCATATCTACTGAAATAATCTTTTAAAGTAATGAAGTACTAATAGCCTCCTCTAGCAGTGGAACTTAATGGATCACATACATTAGAATGTATAAGGACCAATAGGTCATTACCCCTCTCATTATGTCCAATAAAGGGTGTTTTAGTCATTTTTCCCAACAAACAAGATTCACAAGTTTCATATGATTCAAAATCAAATGAATTCAAAAATCCATGTTGGTGGAGCATTAATATGCATTTCTCATTTACATGGCCTAAACAACAATGCTAAAGATAGATTGTGTTTAAATTATTTGATTTAAATTTCTTTGTATCAATGTTATATATGGACTTTTCATTAGTGTCTTCAATGTCTAAAACATAAAGGCCATGATTTCATGGAGCATATCCATAGAAAATGTTATCATGATATAATTTATGTTTCTTGTCCAAACCAGAAACATAAATTATATTCCTACTTATAGCAGGTACATAATAATAATTTTTCAAACTTAAAATAAGTCCACTTGGCAAAGTTAGATCATGAGTTCCTACAACTTTTAACTTGTAGGTCCACTTCACCTTTATCCAAGATTCTACTCCTTTTTAGACCCTACACATTAGTATAAATGTGAGATCCAGAACCGGTATTTAATGCCTAAGAATCAAAAGTAGATAAATTGACTTCTATAACATGAATACCTGAAGAGGTAGTCGCATTATCCTTATTCTTCTTTAGATCATCCAAATAGAGTTTGCAATTTCTTTTCTAATGACCTAGTTCATTACAGAAAAAGCATGTTGCCTCCTTAGGTGGTTTTGCTTGGGATTCAGGCTTAGGCTTGGCCTTAGGCTTTTGTAAGCCTTAATCTTACCTGTACCCTTTCCCATCCTTTTCATACCTTTCTCTTTATTAACCATTAGAACATCCTTGGTAGTATTGATGTTCTTTTCAGCAGTCTTAAGCATCCTATGAAATTCAGAAATAGGTTTGTGCATGCCATGCATCTTATAGTTCATAACAAACCCATCATAAGCTTTGGCAAAAATTGGAGAATAATATCAATGGCCAATTCTTGCTCGATCTTAAGACCAAGCCTTTCAAGATCATCAAGATAATCTTTCATTTTAAGATTATGAGGAGTGATTGAGCTGCTAGCAGTCAACTTGCAAGAAAGCAATGCCTTTATGGTGCTAAGCCTTCCAATTCTAGCTTTCTTTTAAAACATTTCCTTGAGATGGCCTATTATGGTATAAGCATCCATCTACATCAATTGCTTTTGAAGTTCTTATTCCATAGTTCCAAGCATGAGGCAAGTGACATCAATAGAGTCATTAAGATACTTACTGTAGGCGGCGGGGTTTAGCGCGTGCCCAAATTTATTGCAACCGTGACACTATTTGAGCTCAGGGCTCTAGGGAACACACTAACCACTGTCACAAAGACATAGCGTGGAGATGAGGAGTCACCACCCAGGGTAATAATTGGGACAAATTGAAAGTGGTGGTAACTTGATTCTCTAATACAAGCTAGCACCACAACCATAAGTTCTGGATACGGAATACCAACTTCTTTTAGTCTTGTGTTCATTTAGAATTATTTTATGAATTACTATCTTATTCCCTAATTACATTCAATTTCATTAAACCCTAATTGAACATCCATCTAAACCTAAGGCAACCAATCCATGAAAAAGCACATAAAAAATGCATTCGAAGCACAACACCCCTTAATCCAAAATACATTTAATTTTAATTTAAGTTAACTAAATCTACACATTTTATTTACAAGCGAAATGGAACTAAAGGTTGGCCTACATTTGGAGGATTAATGAGCCTAAATCTATTTATTTTAATTCTAAAAAAATGGGCCTAAGTCTATTAAATTTTAAAAGAAAAAAATGAATTAGTGGGCTTAATTCTAATCAATTTTAATTAAATGAAATGATCCTAAATCTACAAATTATGAAGAAGGCTTTATTAATGGGCATAGCTAAGTCTAAGTTAATTTTATTTAACTAAAAAATGGGTTTAAAATCTAAATTAACCTAATGGGCCTAAATTAATTTTAAGTTAATTAAACCTAAATTTAATTTTAAAGGCCTATTTTATTTGTGAGTTAAACCTACATGTGGGCTTGGGGCCCAAAACGAATAAAAAACAATAAACAAGCCCAAATAATAATAAAAAGATAATAAATCAAAAAAATAAACATCCTGTGATTTTCTAACCCTTATTTAATTACATGCAACCTAAATTAATCTAAAGCCACCATTGATTTTAATTAGGGTTTTACCATATGGACCTAATTTACTAATTGATTTTTTAAAGTGCAGAAAATTAAAATTTCACTATATTCTCACTAATGGGGCTATTACAACAACTGCTATTGAAAAATTAAAATAAATTAAATACAAACCCAAAGCCTCGATAAATTAAAATAATACAAATAAATAAATCTAAAGGGAACTACGCAAAATTGATAAAAGATTTAATCCATGGAATTCCACGGATCTTCATGGTTGGCCTTGTCTCCACCCTCTCCATTTAAGTTGCTCTCACAATCATGAAACATAAAAAAAAGTTAAAGAAATAAAAAAATAAAAAAAAAGATAAAATAAAATAAAAATAAAATAAACCAAATAAAAAAGAAAGGAGTAGAAGAGGAGACAATTTGATGGATGCAGTATTGATTCCCCTTAGAAGGTGATCACCAATGATGAAAGCATGTGGCTTTTGTTATGTTGGTTTGTGATTTTTGATTTATTTGGATCTGATTCATGGGTAAAACTTGAAAAAAAATATGTGAAAATTAAAGAAGAGTGAGTGTGTTTTTGGTTGACGGCTAAGAATCAGAAAAATAGAGAGAAAAGAAAATAAAAACCCTAGCCTCCCCTGTGAAAAGAAAAATACGTATATATATAGATACCATTCTGTAACCCTAATATGATTATAGGATAAAAATAAAATAAAATAAATTATTTTTATTTATCTAAAAATAAATTTTATCCACACATTTATCTAATAAACAAAAATATTTATCAAAATAACCTAATCAAAATCTATGGATAAATGACAAATAAACAAATTAATAAAAAGCAAAAATAAATAAAAAATTAAAAAAATTGCGGAAGTGGCCTATTTCCGACCGAAAATTGGCTATTTCCAAGCAAATTTCAAATTGAAAAGGAATGGGCCATACGGCCCATTCTCCACCTTCTTTTTTTTTGAATTTTTTTATTTTTTTTGAAAATTTATTAAAAATAATTATATATATATATATATATATTAAATAAATAAATAAAATTTAAAAATAAATTACAATTTAGTTCAAAACCAATAAATCAAATCCAATAAATCTAATTTCATAGTCTATTTTCATCATTGGGTCCTCTATCGCATACATGCTCTAGTCATCCCGAAATTGGGTGCTTACAGTTGCCCCCCTTTGTCGCTGTTTGCTTAACAAACAAAGCAAATAAGCACACAATTTCAAGGGTAAGGAGTTAGGATACTTACTTGACGTGTTACAGAGCGTCTACCTATAACACTGAATCGTGCAATGTTATTTTCATCATCCCATGATGTAAGCTTTGTGCTGCTGCAATCTATAATTACTGGCAAGTTTTCTACCTTTGATGCTGTCGTCCATAACTGCTCGCGATTAGTTGCAACCCCTTCATTGCTCACTTTTGATGCTACAGTCCATAACTGCTTGCCTTTAGCTGCAACCCTTTAGTTGCTCACTTTTGATGCTGCAGTCCATAGCTGCTCGCGTTTAACTGTAACCCTTTCGTTACTCAATTTTGATGTTGTAGTCTATAATTGCTCGCATTTAGCTGCAACCCTTTTGTTACTCACTTTTGATGTTACAGTCCATAACTGCTCGCGTGTAGCTGCAACCCCTTCGTTGCTCACTTTTGATGCTGTAATCCGTAACTGCTCGCGTGTAGCTGCAACCACTTCATTGCTCACTTTAGATGCTGCAGTCCATAACTGCTTGCAGATTTTTATTTGAAAATACACTATACTAAGATGTATAGTGTTGATTGGAAATACACTACACTCGGTCGTATAGTGTTGATTGGACAAGACACTATACTCGGTCGTATAGTGTTGAATTGAAAATATACTATACTCAGACGTATAGTGTTGAAATACACTATACTCGGTCGTATAGTGTTGATTTGGAAAGTACACTATAGTCTGTCGTATAGTGTTGATTCGAAAATACACTATACTCGGACGTATAGTGTTGACTGGAAATACACTATACTCAGACGTATAATGTTGACTGAAAATACACTATACTTGGACGTATAGTGTTGATTTGAAAATACACTATACTTGGATGTATAGTGTTGATTTGAAAAGTACACTACACTCGATTGTATAGTATTGATTTGAAAATACACTACACTCGGTCGAATAGTGTTGATTTGAAAGCACACTACACTCTGACGTATAATGTTGATTTGGAAAGTACACTACACTCAGACGTATAATGTTGACTTAAAAAATACACTACACTTGGACATATAGTGTTGATTTGAAAATACACTATATTCAGACTTATAGTGTTAACTTGAAAATACACTATACTCGGACGTATAGTGTTGATTTGATGAAATTAGCTATATTCCTTATAGGACGTCTAGCTATGATGCTATCACTACTATGTAATGTCTAGCTGATTGCACTATATTCCCTATTGGACGTCTAGTGAAATGAATTGAAGAAATTAACTATATTCCTTGTGGGACGTCTAGTTAATTGCACTATAGTTCCTATGGAACATTTAGTGAACTTGTGATTTGAAAATGTGCTATAGTTCCTATATAACATCTAGCAAAAGAGTGTGTGAAAGGTGCTATAGGTCCTGTGGAGCGTCTAGCAACTTGTGCTATAACTATTATGTAGTGTCTAGCTAAAGTGAATTCAAAATGTTGTTATGGCTACTGTGTAACACATAATGAAATGAACTTCAAATTCATGTTATGGCTACCTTGTAGTGTATAACCGAGTGAATCGATGTTATAGCTGCCACGTAGCATATAACTGAGTGAATGCAGTGTGTGAAAGATGTAGGCATCACTTTTGAATTTCACATCGATTGGAATTTTGTATTAGCGCTAACTGATTGGTTTGAATTTCTCTGCTGATTGACTTTGATAAGTTGCCTTCATTGCTCGAGGGCCTTGATTTAACTTGATAATGCCGATGCTGATGACACATACTGAGTGTATTTTCTTTTGCATTTAAAAACTTGTTAAAGTCAGTTTCAGCATGACTATTGTACAAAAGTGCATTAAATTAAGCAAATTCATCATTTATCACAAGATAATGTGCATTCACCGTATCTCACTAATTTTCAATCTTCATGACTATTATTTATTTGCCATTAGCAAAGTTAGACGTATCATTAACCACCTTATGCTGAGAGTGTTTATTTACCAAGTGAAGAGCTGACTTTCAAACCTAAATTTAGGGAGAATTTGTTAAACAAAACTTGTGGAAATTGAGCATAAACAGATCAAATTTTGAGGATTAAAATAGTCTTTAAGTTATTAATATGCTTCCTTCGTCATCCGAGTACTCCGCCGCCTTTCTGATATTACTCAGTGTGGATACTGTTGGAAAGGTCCTTTGGATACTTATACTCTGTTTGAAGCATTAGAGTAAATAGGGCAGCTTTTAACGTGGTCCTCTTTTAGTATTCCCCCACCTTTCCTGTACTACTCAACGTGGATACCACAAGAAGATTCACGTTGATACTCTTACTAATTTCTGAGCATTGAAGTGAATTAGAAATGCTTGCTCTTATTTCAATTCTCCTCTTAGTATTCCCCCGACTTTCTTGTATTACTCAGCATGGATACCGTTAAGGGATTTTGTACTCTTACTCAATTTGAGCATTGAAGTAGATTGGATGCACATTTATTATTCAAAATGATTGAAATGATACTCTAAGTCCAAGCAATTTATAATGCAAATCCATAGATTTTGTTTTTGCATATTCTTCCCCTCGTTTAGTTGCAAAGCGAGCATTATATTGATTAGAGTTTATAAATTCTTAGCATAGAGCTATCAACTAGACATCTAAACTCTGTGAGGCTAATAAACAAGAGTCCTTAAGATCAAAAGTTCATGAGATAAGTTTTTGCACATGATCTCATGAAATGGATGAATTTACTTTGAATTTTGAATTAAGGGAGCACTTTATTGCATAAATTAAAGGGATAGAGTCTTGTTGCTTCCCTTGAGTATTTATCAAGACGCTTGTCACAAGGGGTAATATTCTGATAAGCGATTGGCGTTTGCCTTCTTGCCCATTCTTACCTTCGCACTAGTTCTTTTCCTTCTTTTTTCTTTGTTGTTTTTTCCCTACACAAAATACCATAAGTTAGTCTGATATGTTTATCAGTGAAGAAATTTTCTCAGAATGCAACATTATTTTTTGCACTCTTCCCTTTTGATTGTGATGATGTCTCTAATCATAAGCGTCTTGATACTTCGCCCTTGAAGTCATGGCATAGAGCTGAGTTTGTCTTTCTATCACCCTCGCTGATGCTATGACAAAAAGAGCTTCATTCCTCTTCCTGACATCCCCTGCAAAAAAGTTTAGGAATTAGAGGGCTTTATTTCATGATGAGAGGATTTTCAGAGTGCATTCATCTCAAGTACTGAGTGCATTCTTCCCTTTTCTAGTCAATAGCTGCATTGTTGGTGTTTTAGACCTTCAGATTAGGAGTTGCGAGAGGCTGAATTTGATGCTTTATCTCTGCTGAAGCAGTCTTGTTGCTGTCAAAAATGCATTCAAGTGCATCTACTGAAGTGTATTCCTCTTGAGATTGCTTAGGATTAGACTTCTACAAGTGCTACCATCAATGATATTTCCTTGTTAGATAGGCCCATTGAGCATATGGTTCATCTTGATAGTATCACCTTTCCTATTTTCACTCCTCTAGACTCTGACTACTTTCCTGTACTTTACAACACTAATTTTGAATATTAGTAGCGAAGTGTTTGTGTAACCTCGAAAAAAAAAGCTTTTCACAATAGATGTATGCAAGTGTATGCATGCTATGTATGATATGCATGACCCTAACAAGTCTTTTGTGGAGAAGAGTTATGCTCGTAGCTCAAAGTGTGAAAATGAGGTGCTTTGTTAACAGCTTACATATTTGAGCCTTAAATGCTTCGAAGTTGGTACTTCTGATGCTAAAGCTTCTGATATAATTTTGCTGGATGAGGGATGAAGACTATTGTCTGATGATTATTATATGGATCAACTATTGTCTGTTGCTTGTAGTTCACTTCTTTTTGCCCCCAAAACTCTTTTGATGACTCCTATATTTCAATGTTCATCTTCAATATTTGAGTGCAGACTTACTATTTTGAGCCTAAATTGCCCCCAGATCTACATTTTGCCCCCAATTTCTGATAATTTTCCTTCATGCCTACCATTAGTCTTGCTCTTAATGGAGGCTGGTCAAAGTGGGATTTATAGCTTCAAAGAACTCTTGAGTAGAATATGAGGCTTGATGTTGCCACTATGATTAAGGATAACTACAAAGTATGGGTTGCCACCTAAATTATCCAGATACAAAAAGAGACTTGATTTTAAAATCAAAATCACAATAGGGTTACAAAAAGAGAAAACAAAACTAAAATAATGATCTCATAGCTCTGATTTTTAGCTTTCATCATATTTTGTGTTTCCGTTCAGATACCTATGCAATAAGATAAAGACGAATATGTGATATTTGAACAACAAACTCAAATTCAACTTTATTCATTCACTAGGGCAAAAATGAGAACATTCATTACATCACATGAAACAACTCTTATTATTAGTCAGGCCTTCTGAAATTTTCCTAAATAATGTTTTTCTCTCATTTTTAACTGGCTAAACCTTTCATTCATTTTTTATTTTCCTTTATTTTTCTCTTTTCACATTTTCTTAAATTTTCTCTCTCCTTAAAAGTTATACCATGTGATATATGAATGTTCTTTGAATTTTCATTCATGCCCATGTTGAATGAATCTAGTTGAAATTAAATTTATTTCAAACATGCATATTGAATCAATATCATAATGCACAATATCATTAGGATGCAAATTACATAATCAAGCACAATCAAAATTCATATCATCAATAAAAAAATGTAAAAGCTCTAAAGAAACTAAAATGTTATTAAAAGAAAACACAAGAAATTTATTTTATATTTTAAATGCTAGGGATGCTAAGTCTTAAGGTGGCTGTCCTTTAGGTGGCTGATGTAGCAGCTATTCTTGATGACCATAGTTCACTTTTGTATTATCAATCTGCCTATTATAGCCTTTCCTGTCCTCCTCTTCAAATTCATCTCCCCATCCAGTAGGCACTATTGTTTCAAGGGGTATGTCACTGGAAGATAGCTTAGTGTAAAATACTTTATAGCTAAACTTGCCTGAGGCCTGTCCTAAAAAATCTTCAACTCCTTATTGTGGCTGCTTAAAAGCCTCATATTTCTCACTATTTTCTCTTAATGGCTCACTATCATCTCCAAATTCCTCACCCCATCCTCCAAGTGTGATTGATTCAATAGGAATATAATAAGAAGGTTGCTTGGAGTAAAATACTTTATAATTGAATTTGCCAGAAGATTGGCCTAATAAATCTTCAACTCCTCTCTCGGATTGTTTAGAGGCATCAGGATATTCTCATTGGTTTTAAGGTCTAGGTCCTCAACAGAGCTTAGTACTTCTTCCTCGCTAACTCCTGAATTAATTATCATGGTGCTTGGGGGTGGAACATTTCAGTAGTTTGGGAAAGGATTATTTCTGGTGTTTGGGTTTTCAGGGTCTATGATTTTTCTAGAGTTTATAAGGTTTGGGATTTCATGTTTGAGGTGTATACGGTTATCTGTGGAGTGATTGAGGTTTTGGTGGAATTTGCAATACTTGTTAGGGTTATAGTCTGGGGTGCTTGGGTTTGGTGGGTTTGGATCAGGTAAAGGTTGAAGTAAGCCCTTTTGCATTAGGTGTTCTAAGACCTTAGATAAGGGTTGGTTAAAGTTTGAGAATCTCCTCGGTTGTTAGACAACATGAACTTCCACATCTTGACTAGTGTTTCCTTACTGTGTGCCCCCAGTTGCGTAGTTTCTTATCCCAGTGCTTTTAGCAATCTTCTTTTTCTCACTTTCAATCTCCTCAGCTTGCAACCCATCATCATAGAGGTCTACAAATGTCTTGGGGTTCATCATTTGCAACCTCTCAACCAAATTAGGTGACACATTTTGAACAATCATCCTAATTTGATCCTTCTCAGATAGCTTGTTTTTCATTAATCCTGCCTTATTCATGAATCTAGTCAGGAAATCAGAAAATGATTCATTGGGCTTCTTCTTAGTTAATTCTAAATCCCTGATAGACACCTCAAGCCTAGTATTATGATCATACTACTTCAAGAAAGTAGCACATAATTCTCTCTAATCAGCTCAAATGGACTTCTCCTACTCGTGATACTAATTAACAGCCATACCCTCCAAGGATAGTACAAATAGCTTGGTAACTACAGACAGAGGAGCCTTTGTGGTGCTCATAGTAGTTAAATATTGACTAAGGTGGATCCTTGGGTCTCCAGCACCATCAAACTTCTACAGCTGTGGCATCTTGAACTTATCAGGCAGCTTATCTTTCTCAAATTGCATCATATTATCAAAATCAAACGAGTATCCCATACCTTGTCCTCTCATCAATTCTTCCATCTTGGACATCTTCAAAGTCAATGCTTTCATCTGTTTGGATTCTAGCTCTTGAACTTGCTCAAGCGATTCCCTCTTTGCTTTCTCAATCATGTAGTTTTCAACATCCTCCAATTTCACTTCAGCATTTAGTGCATTCCTAGCAACATTTATTGGTTGCCCCCTGACATTATCAAGTGGTGTATCTACAGTTGGTGGATTGGTAGCAACAAAAGGTGCAACAACAGCGAGTGCAGGTGTAGCAGCAGGTGGTGGCATTAATCTAGCCAGGGCTTGTCTCAGTTCATCTTGCATCATTGCTCTCATATCATCCATCAATACTCCTTTGATGTCCTCCAGGGTCCAATTTCCTTGTTCTATCTCTTTTATCTGTATGATTGGTGTGGTGTAGCTTCCAAGTAAAGCAGGTTGATCGAGCTCTTTTCCAAACTGCGAAGGATCTCTTTGGCTATAAACTTTAGGTTTCAATCAGTCCTCACCAATCTGCCACCTTTCCTTTCCCAAACACAGGAAGACTTGGATGAATCTATGATGGTTGAAAAAGAAATGGTTAGTATAATGCATGAACTATATGTAAACATGTATGCAACAAGTAGCGAGTAACAAGTCAAGTATACAAGTATCAAATCAAGTTTGCAACATACATCCTTCCAACCTTATTCCTCCCACACACGTGTTCAATGCTGAGTTTCTTTCCTAGGATTTTTGCTCTAGGCCTCAATATTGATAGCGGATATAAAAAACTGACGAGCATGCCAAATTTCTCAAAGCAGTAAAGCATAGAAATAACATATTTAGGTATAAAAGGGTAGCCTAATCTTTATTAGCCCAAATGGATTTCTAAAGTATGGGCTTGGGCTTTTATAGATAGAAATACCTTATGGCAAAAAACATAAGCAATTTGGGTAGATCCCAGGGGAAGTTACTAGGCCACTACCTGAGCTGAGTCCGGTGAAAAAGGTCAAGGTTCCCTTTGCAAGATGCCCTCCTTTAAGACCTGAGTTACAAGCCAAGGTCAAAGGGGCCTGACATCCTTTGCAAACTCAAGAGAAGATTACCCCCCTTAAGGATTTGGGTTATAGACTCTAGTCAGATGAGCCTGGTAATCTCTCTTGGATCAAGTTAAGGCTAAGAGTGATTGTTAGCCAATTTACAATCCTAGGAAGCTAGTGGAATCAAGGGACCATAAACTAACGCCATTGGCTAATAGGGACATGCAAAAATGAATGCATGAATAAAATAATAATTAATAAAATAATTCTAAAGAACACAAGTAGAATATGTATCTCTTATCCCCAGTGGAGTCGCCACTGCAGGCGGTGGGGTTGCCCAAGTTTATTGCAACCACGACACTATTTGAGCTCAGGGCTCTAGGGAACACACTAACCACTATCACAAAGACATGGCATGGAAATGAGGAGTCGCCACCCAGGGTAATAACTGGGACAAATTGAAAGTGGTGGTAACTTGATTCTCTAATATAAGCTAGGACCACAACCGGGAGTTTTGGATATAGAATACCAACTTCTTTTAGTCTTGTGTTCATTTAGAATTATTTTATGAATTACTATCTTATTCCCTAATTACATGCAATTTCATTAAACCCTAATTGAACATCCATCTAACCCTAAGACAATCAATCCATGAAAAAGCGCATAAAAAAATGTATTCAAAGCACAATGCCTCTAAATCCAAACTACAGTTGATTTTAATTTAAGTTAATTAAATCTACATATTTTATTTACAAGTGAAATGGAACTAAAGGTGGGCCTACATTTTGACTATTAGTGAGCCAAAATCTATTTTTTTTAATTCTAAAGAAAATGGGCCTAAGTCTATTAAATTTTAAAAGAAAAAAGAAATGAATTAGTGGGCTTAATTCTAATCAATTTTAATTAAATGAAATGATCCTTAGTCTACAAATTATAAAGAAGGCTTTATTAATGGGCTGAGCTAAGTCTAAGTTAATTTTATTTAACTAAAAAATGGGCCTAAAATCTAAATTAACCTAATGGGCCTAAATTAATTTTAAGTTAATTAAACCTAAATTTAATTTTAAAGACCTATTTTATTAGTGAGTTGAACCTACATGTGGGCTTGGGGCCCAAAACGAATAAAAAACAGTAAACAAACCCAAATAATAATAAAAAGATAATAAATCAAAAAAACAAACATCCTGTGATTTTCTAACCCTAATTTAATTACATGCAACCTAAATTAATCTAAAGCCACCATTGATTTTAATTAGGGTTTTACCAAATGAACCTAATTTACTAATTGATTTTTAAGGTGCAAAAAATTAAAATTTCACAACATTCCCACTAATGGGGCTATTACAACAACTGCTATTGAAAAATTAAAATAAATTAAAATACAAACCCAAAGCCTAGATAAAATAAAATAATACAAATAAATAAACTTAAAGGGAACTACGCAAAATTGATACAAGATTTAATCCATGGAATTCCATGGATCTTCATGGTTGTCCTTGTCTCCACCCCCTCCATTTAAGTTGCTCTCACCATCATGAAACATAAAAATAATAAAGAAATAAATAAATCAAAAAAATAAGATCAAATAAAATAAAAATAAAATAAACCAAATAAAAAAGAAAGGAGTAGAAAAGGAGACAATTTGATAGATGCAGTATTGATTCCCCTCAGAAGGTGATCACCATTGATGAAAGCCTGTGGCTTTTGTTATGTTGGTCTGTGATTTTTGATTTATTTGGATTTGATTCATGGCTAAAACTTGAAAAAAGTACGTGAAAATTAAAGAAGAGTGGGTGTGTTTTTGGTTGACGGCTAAAAATCAGAAAAATAGAGAGAAAAGAAAACCCTAGCCTCCCTAGTGAAAAGAAAAATACATATATATATATATATACCATCCTGTAACCCTAATATGATTATAGGATAAAATAAAATAAAATAAATTATTTTTATTATTTATTTAAAAAATAAATTTTATCCACACATTTATCTAATAAACAAAA
>CATIWM010287192.1:0-37975 GCA_949671775.1 Mallotus repandus
TTTAAGTTATTTTTGATTGAGAGTGGAAGATATATGTTGTAGTAAGGTACATTGCACTGAGGTTGTCACACTATAGCATCAGTGTGAAAGAAAGACAACCACCCACTTTAGTGAATAGGGAGCAAACCCAATGGAGCTCAATGAAAGCAGATGCAAGAGCTCGGTATTTTGATTCAGTTGAGGAGTGCAACACTGTTTGTTACTTGCGCAAGCCCCTCATGTTAATTAAGAATTTAGCCACTCATGTTAATTAAAAGAGAAAGAAATGGAGATGAAGAAGAAAAGAAATTAAACATAACCATTAAAGTAAATAAGCAACAATTGAAAAAGAGAAAACCCCCTGTTCAATGGAAGGCTTATTGTTCTTCAATCTTTATTCTCAATCTCCAAACAAACATGAACCAGCAGAATTCCTTATTCTGCCTCAAAATTGATTAAGCAGTAAAAACTCAAAGAAAACTCTGTTCTAAAGTATAATAAGAATGATAATAATGATAATCTCCCTTTGGGCAATGAAAGTTACATATATTTAAAACCCTAATCTCCAGCCCTAGGGTTAGTGCTTTGTGAAATCTCCAGATTGCCCCTGACTAGTCAGTACTGAAATAAAAATTCGAATTCGTCCATCAGCACGGCGCACGGCCGTGTGCCTTTTTGGCACGGCCGTGTGACCTGATTGCTTGTGAAAATGTGGCGACGCTAGGCGCACGACCGTGTGCCTTTTTAACACGGCTGTGCAAGTAGATTTTTCAGCACTACTTCTCCTTGCAGCATTCTGGACATTCTTGACTCCCATGCAACTTTCTCCATTGTCCTTTATTTCCTACATGCATAAAAATTAATTAAAAATAAATGAAATAATACTAAAAATAAATAAACATGCAAATCATGCAAAAAGTGCTTAATTAAAGAAAAACTAAATAAAAGAAACATAAATGTAACTGAATTTACACCTAAACCTAATGCTTTGAGTGCTCAAAACAGTGCATTTTTCACACTCATCAGTAGGAATGATTAGTTGTTCCAAAATGACGTTTCTCAAACTATCTTTATTCAGATATTTGAAGTGACATGAAAATGCATATCAGTATACCTTTGAAGTGTGCTTTGACAAAGATGGCTATTCGATTTGGTTTGCAAATAGGGTTTAAAAGTCCCAAAAAATAGAAGGAATTGGTTTAAAAGTCTTAAATGCGGGTTTTCAGATTCTTTAGTTCGACAGAGTTTCAATACCATGTCTAAAAAGTCCCCCCAAAAGCGAAAAAGGGTATGGTATTTATAGACAGGAGAATTTTTTGCGTGTGTACGTGAACGAAACATGTGTACACGTAAGGAGTGCATGTGTATGTGTGAGAAAACCACGTGAGTGAGGAGAGCACATGTAAGTGCATGCACCTGTATGTGGGGCGCGTGCCCACGCACTCATGTGCGCTTGGGTCACGGGCACATTTGCGCGTGTTGTGGCGTGCTCGGCTCCTCGGGTGTACGGATCTTATCATTTTTGGTTTTTTAGGTTTTAAAAAGGTTTTTTGAACTTCCATTATGAGAAATTGACTTTTGATTTCATTTAACTAAACTCTGATTTATCAAAACAAGAACCTGTTTGGTGAACCGTACATTTAAGTGATGATTACATAAAACACACAACTCATCACTTTGGAAATTCGTTTCGTTAAATCAAAATTTGATTAAATGATTTAGTTGACTTATTACCTCGTAAGTCCGATTTAATTGTTTTCGGGTTTTTAGGATTTTTGAATGCTTCAGAAGCATTATTAATAAGCAGATTCTCTCATTGTCATATATTATTTTCATCATTCGACCATAATTGGGGACAGTTAAATTTTAAGGTGTGATAAAGCTAACATTCCATCTCTCACCAAGTAAAAATAGCATTTCTGGGTAAAGTGGCATATCATGTGAAAATTGCTCAATCAATTTATTTAAAAAGAGCATCAATTAGAAATTTTGAAAATTTTCATAACTGGCGAGTTTGCCATATTAAATGGTAAAGCTTGCAATGTACTTTAGGACTGATTGACCATCTTTCTTAAAAAAAAAAAAAAGAGAATTTTGAAATGCAATAACCCCTTGGATAGGAATTATTCTTGGCAATTATGACAAAATATGGCTTATGGAATTTCAGATGGCTGATTTAACACAAATTAGGTCTATAAAAGCTCTTATACCACATCATGAGCAATCTTTAAAGTCAACTCATTAGGGAAATCTACACTTCCTCTAGAGCAATGGTTCATTCCATAGGTAGAATATTTGCCCCCCACCCACCCTCCTCCCCTGGTGCCTATCCCTTAATGAACTACCTATTGATTATAAATTTTAGGTTGCAAGTTTATATTTGCCTTACCAAAAAATTATTGATTATGAACAAATCTATTATTATTCAAATTATTACCATTACGCTCACTCTGATCGTTGTGAATAGCTCCTCTATTCAGAATTTTAGACTATTCCCTCCTATGTGGCGAAGTGTATATATTGTCATCACCTTAAACTTGGATCCTCAACATTAGTTCTCACAATGGATGATTGTCCAAATTCATCCTAGGGTTGAATCACCACTCTTGAAGGATGTAATTCCCCTAGAGGGGGGTGAATAAGGCTTATGAAAAATTTAAAGAAAATTAAATGAGATTAAGCAAAGATTAAGGAAGTAATCAAAGAACACAAGCAACTAAGGAGTTCAATTCATTAACAAACCTACGTATCCACCTAACTTATCCCTAAGTTACGATTTTTAACCACCAAACCAATCTTATTAGCAAGATTATGATTACAAGAGTTTTAAAGCTCAACTCTAAACCATACAACAATGAGCTTTCACAAGGCTTGGCTCTAACCCAAATTCCCAAGTGTTTTGATGGATAAACATCTAAACTAATTCCTTAAAAATAAGCCTCACTTCCTTTCTGATCTATCCCATAAATTAGATGAAGTAGAAGTCCTATTTTTATCACACAATCAACTCTCAATAGAGTTAATGAACAACAATGAAAGTATATGAAATTTGAGAGCTCAATTGAATGTTAAGAGTAAATGATTAAATGATTCAACAACCAAAGTGTGTAATCTTTAATTGAGCTTCCAAGAGTTATTTTTATATGTTAACAACTAAAAAATGGCAGTTGGGAAGCATCAATGCCATCCCAATTTCTTCATGCTTCATTAAATGTAAAAATAGCTTTTTACAAAGAAACAGCTGCTCACAGTCGTGAGGGCATGGTCTTGATCATGACCCTTGAAAAATATAGTCGTTGGAGTGGAAAGTGACCGTTGTGCCTTAGAGACCAAACTGGTCATGAGCTACTCACGGTCTTGAGGATAGACCATGAGCAGCTTAGAATGCTGGCTTGCTGAGATGCCTATTAACCATAAGTTGAAGGAGCTCGTGACCCTGTCACGATCACCTCAAGATCATGAGGGGCGCAGAATCACTAGCATAAAAAAGCCCTTTGAAGCTTGAGCTCGTGAGCTATGCTCACGGTCGGGACCAAAGCTCGTGAGGGAGGCCTTGTAACTTGATTTTGCACATATTTGATGCTCTAATTGACTTGTATCAACTTTTAGATTTGTGGAACTTTATATAGAGCATTTTGAATAGTTTAGGAGGTTAATTGAACCTAAGCACACTTAATAAACATATTAGTTCAATTAAATTATTTGTTAAAGTCAAAACCTTAGAGATTGAATAAACCTAAGGTAAAAAATCTCCCCCTTTTTGACTTTGACAAATAATTCATGTGTGTGCATAGTGCATAATAAAGTGAAGTATGAAAGGTGTACAAAGCTCCCCCTTAATTCATGTATTGGTTAAAAAGAAATCTCCCCCTTAATGTGTGCATAGGTGCATATCATTAAATTTTAGCAAAATTTGATACTAATATAAGCAAAATTTATACCAATATAAGCACACACACATAGTTCTCCCCCTTTGTCAAAGATAAAAAAGAATAATAAAGCGAAAGAGGAGTAAAATAGATAATAAGAGGGCTTCATTAACATAAGAAAAGATGTAGTTCATACACAAAACAATTACTAATATAATATAATAAGAGGCTAAACATAGCTAACTAAGACACAATAAGAACATAAACTAAAGAGAAACTAAAAGAGAACAAACATAAACCTAAAATAAACCACAAAGATACTAAAAACATAAAGCATCTAAGAAGAGGGATCCATTGGATGCTCATCCCTATGAGGCTCTTGAGAAGAGGAATCTTGAAACACCTGAGGAGGAGGAGGGGGAGGCCAAGTGCAATGCAAGTTATGATAAGCATAAAATTGGTGGATGTTATACTCAACATGATCTATTCGCCTATCAAAATGATAAAATCTTGTGTCAACTTGATCAGAATGATTGTTGAAGTTCGATTCAACAATCGAATGGCGATTGAAAAATCCACCAACCCATTCGGGTTCATCATGCACACTTTGATAAGAGAAAGCCTGTGCTCTTTTCCTTTGAGATGGTTATAGTTAAGGAGGTTCTTGTTCTTCTTCAAGTTCCACTCTTTCAAGGCCAAGGTTTCCTATATTTTCAATATCTTCCAAATCTTGTTCAAGCTCTTCATCAATTTCCACTTCATCATTCTTCCAAACATACAAGTTGTTCACCTTCTTGAATAGGTTTGAATTTTTAAGAAATTTCTCATCAAGAAAATAGTAGGGAATGGAGTCAAGACGATCAAGAGCAATGCCAAAGTGTTGAGCAATTCGAGTCACAATCCCTCTAATACAAATAGAACCACTAACACTATCACTTACCAACCATAACCTCCATTGCAACCAACGACCTAAAGCAATATCTTCACTATTTTGAATGAAATGAAGAAGGTAAATGTTATCAAAGGATACTGCTTCATTACTTCAACCCCTAGCATTAAAGGTATAGGTCATGAACCTATGAATATACCAAAGGGGTTTGGAAGAAAAAGATGAAGATTTGGAATGACCTGCGAGAAATTAGGTAGCATTTGGTTTAATGTTTTGATTCTAAAAGGAATGAGGGGACCAAAAGGTGTTAGGACCAACTTCGCTTTCAATTTCGAATCCAAAGAGATTGTCAAAGTCCTCTTTCATTAGAAATCGATTCATACCCCTTAACTTGAACCGCATGCTATAGTAGGGTTTTGGTCACTAAGGTTTTGAGTTCTTAGGCAAAAGGAAGAAAGAAACTCAACAATAAGAGAAGGAATTATGATGAAAAGGGTGAAGGCAAAGGTAAACATACCAATTTGTTCAAGAAGAGTCTTTACAAGTTCATAGCACCTAAGGGATTCAAGAGCCGCTTATGACATGTACCTTGATGAAATAATCTTCCTTTTGGCAAATTGTGAAGCCCTTTTTTTATTTCAAAGTTGGAGCAGGAAGTTGGGGGTGTTTTCTTGGGTTGTTCTTTTATTGCTCTTCTTGATTGAGGGGCTTAAGATGAAAAAGGGGGCTTAAGTAGAAGATGTCTTCTTTTTGGAGGCCATGGTGATGCAAACTAGCAAAGGAGAATGCAAGAGTTTGGAAGAAGGAATTTTGCTTAAGAGAAGAGTTGAACTTTGGTTGAAAGTGTGGAGAATGAAAGGGGGATGAAAGGTGGTTTGAATATAATGAAATTATGGCTAAAAACAATAAATTTGAGTCATAAAAGTCTCAAATTATCCAGGTTACCATTTAGGAAGGAGAAGGGGCAAAAGGAATTACATTCCTAATTAAATTAGGATTTCTAGCCTGCCAGACCGCCCCTCATGGGTTGCTCATGACCGTACATGTAGCTCGTGAGCGGTTCTGTCAGGTTTAAAATGACGCGTCACGAGTTGTTGCAGTCTTTGTAATGGCTTATAACCAAAATGCCCAGGGACCCTTGAACTTTCAAAAAAATTTCCATTAGGTCCTCAATTTTGGTCAATTAGGTCCCTGTGAACCAAATTGAATAAAAAAAAATCAAATTCAAAATTTCAAGAATTAAGGTAATAAATACACTTAATTGAGTTTTTGAATGAGCATTTTTACCAAATAGAATAATTGTGCTAATTTTAAAATAATTAAATTATTCAATTATCTTCAATAATGAATTATTAATCATTAATTAGCATTAATTAATCAAATCAAATATGGATAAGAAATAAAAAAAAGGACATGCGAAAATAAGAACTAAGCATAAGGAATTAAACAACATTTTTCTCAAAGACATAAAGTTAATTACATGAAAAGTTTAGCCTTATGAGAAAAATGATATGCATACAAAAGCAATCATAGAATTTAACAAGTAAACAAAGCAATTTCTAAGCATAAAATGCACCTTATGCAAATCTCATGAATGCAAACCAATTGGAAAAATTATTTTGCTAATTATTGAAAATAATTAATTAATTGAATTAAATTCAATAATTAATTATTAATTTAGAAAAAAAAAATTTAAAAGAGAGAGTAGAAAAAAAATCAAGTCAAAACATATGAGGTTACTTTAATAAAGGATTTCAACAAATAAATCACCATCTAGCAATAAAATCAATGAAGTCTAAGCATTTGGTCAACAATTTATATCTATCAATGCAAGCTAGAACCATCAATCACGCCAAGTTCATGCTTAATGAAATATATTCTTTCCTCATTAAGAGGTTTGGTGAAAATATTCACAAGTTGATCATTTGTATCAACAAATTCAAGCAAGATATCACTACATTGCATATGATCCCTAAGAAAATGATGTCTATTATCTATATGCTTAGTTCGAGAGTGTTGGATGGGATTTTTGCTAAGATGTATAGCACTAGTATTATCAATTTAATTGGAATGTGATCAATCTCAATGCCATAGTCCCTAAGTTATTGTTTTTGCCACAAGACTTGTGAGCAACAACTACTAGCCACCATATACTCGGCTTCAGCGGTGAACAAGGCAACCAAAACTTATTTCTTGCTAAACTAAGAGACTAAGCAATATCTTAAACCTTGACAAGTTCTAGAAGTGCTCTTTCTATTTAGCAAACTACCAGTAGAATCCGCATCCGAAAACTAATCAAGTAAAATAAAGAATTCCTAGGATACCAAAGTCCTAAATGCAATGTTCCACTAAGATATTTAAAAATTCTCTTAATGGCATTCAAATGAGACTCTTTAGGTCATGATTGAAATCTAGCACACAAGCATGTAGCAAATATAATATCCGACCTACTTGAGGTTAAATAAAGAAGGGATCCGATCATACATCTATAACTCTTTTCATCAACCATTTTGTCGTTCTCATCCTTGTTGAGTTTGGTGGTGGTGCTCATAGGAGTCTTGCTTGATTTAGCTCCTTCCATTCTAAACTTCTTAAGGATGTCTCTTATGTTTTTGGTTTGGTTGATGAAGATCTCATCTTTGCATTGCTTTATTTGAAGTCCAAGGGAGAATTTGAGCCCATCATGCTCATCTCAAATTCTCCTTGCATTAGCTTAGAAAATCCCTCACATAAGCAATGATTAGTAACACTAAACATAATGTCATCAACATATATTTTAACAATGAGTAAATCATGCTTGGATTTCTTTGTGGCAAGAGTTGTGTCAATTTTTCCTTTAGAGAAACCTTTCTCTAACAAAAAGTTACCCAAGCTTTCATACCAAGCTCTTAGAGCTTGTTTCAATCTATATAATGCTTTTGAGGGTTTAAACACATGGTTAGGAAAGTCAAAACTTTCAAAACCCAGAGATTGTTCAACAGAAACCTCCTCTTCAATAAATCCATTTAAAAATGCACTTTTAACATCCATTTGAAAGAGTTTAAAATCCATGAATGATGCAAATGCAAGTAGCATTCTAATAGCTTCTAACCATGCAACGAGGGCATATGTTTCACCATAATCAATTCCTCTTGATTATATCCTTTAGCTACTAGTCTAACTTTGTTCCTAGTTATGACACCTTGTTCATTCATCTGATTTCTAAACACCCATTTGACACCTATAATAGGATAATGTTTAAGTCTAGAAACTAAGGTCCAAACCTAGCACTTTATTTAGTTTAGGAGGAGAGAGGATGGTTGCCACATGGCAACATACAGGCCCATATGGCCTTAAGTTCCTTTTTGAAAATTATTTTGACACATCAACATCTCCATATATGTCATGTCAACATTTCGATGCTGATTTCATCAGAAATCAGAAATGGGGTATAGTTGTTACTTAAATTAAAATTGAGAGATTTTTGTAAGCCAAATTAATTGTTTAGGACTTTATTGGAAAATGGGTCATAACTTAGGGACTGTGAGTGTAAATAACCGCAAATATTGTTATCTTTTTTTAACCAAAATAAAAGCTTCTCACACGTGTTATGGAGGAAATCAATTTATATTGGTAAATGGACACGAAATGAAATTTGAAGCTGAATATAATTTATTAGAGAACTAATCAACAAAGAGCCCTTTAAACTTGTGTCGCGGGGCCACATAAGTCCAATTTCAACTTTTACATATAATTAGGTCCAAAACTTCAATTTCTCGGCCAAATCACCCTGAAATTTAACAAAAAGGCACACGTACATTGCACTTCCTTAATAAAAGAAGGTGAAAGAAATTTTTTTAATAAAATAATTTCTATGTCCTATATATATAAAATAAAATTTATTTTTAAATACAAAAATAACTTAAAAAATAATCTCTGCCATCAACAACGCCATAACAGTAACAAAACATCAATAAAACAAAAAGCAATAGCAACATGAATTAAAGAAATAAAGAAAGAAAAAGAATCAAAATATAGGAGAAGAAAAAAGTTTTCCTCATCTATTCTCTGCAATTGGGCATCCAGATGATCAAAATTCTGAGAAAATATAAAATTGTGCTATCATAGCAAGAACTTTTCTTAACTACAGTCCCGCCAAATTTCTCTTGAACATCCTTTGGAGTTTCAATCTGGAAAGTGTACAAAAAAGAGGAAAAACATATCAATGCAAACACAAAGGGGAGAAAAATGATTTCTGAGGCTGAGGCAAACATAAAAGAAACCAACAATTTTTACCTCACATTTTTCTTAACCAAGCTGTGGTAGCTGAGTAATTTGTTTGGACTTACAATCCCTAAATCATAACAGGCAATCAAGTTTTCTTTGCCAAAGGCAGCTAAAGTTTTCACAGCGATGCATATTGCTTGTTGATACAGATTTAAGCCATCTCCAATGTGATGCAGACTTCTTCTGTCAAATGACTTCTCACCTATGCATTAAGTCACATTTAGAAGCATATTCCACTTTCCACAAGAAATTTAACCTGTCCAATAATTGCTATGTGAAATCAACACCAACAATGATATTAAACTTTTGAATGCCTTTATGTGCAAGAGAATCACTCACCTGTAGAAACATGGTTTATTTTACACCAAATTGACTGCAATAGACATAATGCTTTGAGGCTTTTTACAAAAAAATTAGAGCTTTTAGTAAGAAATCCATTATGGTTGTGAGATCAACAATGGAGGAGGCTGCAAATGATTTATGTTATTTTAGGGTTGGAAAATTTGGGATTTTATCATTTTTCATTGTAAAAGAAAAGAATAGTTGTTAAAAAAACTAATATTATATATTAATATACTAATATTTTATTATTTCTGCAATACGTGAATTGCACGTGAAGGGACAATCCCAGTTTGGATTTAAATGGCCGAAAAATTGAAGTTTTGGGCTTAATTGATAGCAAAAGTTGAAATTGGGTCTATATGGTTCCGTGTCAAAAGTTTAAGGGCCCTTTCTCTATTAGTCCATTTATTACACGCCGGATGCTGGCAAGGTTATCTCCGTGTGCACAAGCCGTGAAAAGCAAAGGCCATGAAGCAGAGATGAACCCAGCAACTGCAAAAGCTAACATTAGATGCTCTATCTTACATTCGTCACCATATAATCGAACTTCTTTTCCTTCTATTTCCAACGCCAAATCAATTGCAGTAAACTTATTACCCCATAAAACCAAAACCAACTATTACTATCTTCAACCTTGCTCTTGCTTGAGCCATGTCCTATCATCGTCATTGGATGATGCCAGTGTTATCGTGGAGGACGACCTTCAAGCATTCTTGGACGTATGTGTGTTTCTTGAAATGGGTTTAGTTTATTATTGAGCTTCATATCTTTCATATGCTTTCTGGGTGCATTCTACTTTCCTAAGCATTCTGCATCTTCATATAAATTGGTTTCGCTTCTTAGGTTTTACTTCATATCCAAGAACAAGTGATTATTGTTTTCTTGGCTGCATTTTTTTTTCTTCCCGTTTCTTTTGTTTGAGGTTGGATTTTTTCCTATTTGAATTGCTCTGAGTTTGATGAATTGAATTCATCCTTTTTCACAGATTCTTCCACCTGATTTGCATGACATTCTTCTAAATGATCCCAAAAGAGCTCAACTCTTAGAGGTCAGTATTCTGAATTCCAGTTACAGTGATATTCTACTGTTTTTTTTTTCTTTAATCCCCTTATGGAAACAAATGTGCTGATTTTAAATGCATAATTGCTCTTAGATACAGAAAAGATTTATTCATCTTTTCATTGTTCTTTTCTGTATATTTCTAATTGAAACTCATGTTTGCCATAAATGGTAATTGGCTGATATTGCACCTGTTACGTGGCGGAGGCCTTGACTGCTAGTTCTCTGTCAATACTTCAACTGCTCAACATCTTCATTTGATTAATCAATTTCTTTTATTTTGAATATTATTCTCCTTTTTATTGTTACTTCTTTGATTTCCAAGAAAAATACACGTCAATAATTATTCTAGACACCAGAATACTTGCTCTCTCATTTTTTTTTTCTCACTATGATAATTAGATACCTTGATCCTGTGGATTTTTATTCCTGAAACTGGTGTTTGATCAAAATGATGGCTTTACTTAGAATGATAGTTGTATATGGCTGCATGAAGGTTGTATTGGACTTGGGTCGCTTGCCGGAGGCACGCTATCTTGGTGAATGTGGTGGGCAATATTTGAGGAATACTAAGGTAAATTGCTTTTTTTTTTTTTTTTGAGTTTATTCAGTTTCCACACACCACTGTTTCAGGCATAATGGACATACTGTTTCTTCCCCTATAACTTGATTCCATTTCTTTTAACTTCTTCTATCAGCCATTTTTTGTTTCCCTTTTCCTTTTTTTTTTTTTTTTGAAGATTTCTCTTCTTTGATGTTAGTTGGTTTTAATGATATGAAAAGTTGAAACTCCATTTTTAGACCAACAATTATTGTAAAAAAGGACAAGACTAAATCTGTTCTAACTTTTAAGGAAATGATAAGATTGTTTTCAAGTGAATGTTGTTTACCAATTCATGATATTTATTAGCTAGGTATCAATGGAAGAATTAGAGTATGCTCAAAATGCTGTTGGGGAATTTGGAGGTGATAATAGAGCTGGCATTGAGGGAACCTTGCACAGGATATCTGCAATCCGGAGTAGGAATGGGATGATAGTTGGTTTGACCTGCCGAGTTGGCAGGGCAGTCAGTGGTCATGTTGACATGGTTTATGATCTGCTTCATTATGGAAAGAGCATCTTGTTTGTTGGAAGGTACATATCCTGATGTATTGGGTAGTATACAAAGAAAACACTGGTTATTTATTGATCACATCAGAGTTTCCTGGTGGAACAGTTTGACTTTGACAGTAGGATATCCGATGGCAGTGTAATAAGTTCATCATTTCTTTAATATCTCTGAAATTAATCTAAATAGCTGTGTCATGACTTTATAGTTGCTTACATTTTCTAGTATCTTGCCTTCCATGCATTGTTTTAATGACAATCTCAAAATCACCAAATGGTCAATTTTCCTGTTATTGCAAATAGGAAATGCAGTGCAGAATGCCTTAAATGCTTGTCAGTAATATATTGTATTGTATAATTTCGTGACAAATTATGTTGCTCTGACTACACTTAACTTCTCAAGGCCTGGGGTTGGCAAGACTACTGTTATGCGAGAGATTGCACGTGTCTTGGCAGATGAATTTGGCAAAAGAGTGGTGTGTTGATCTATATAGTGTCATTTGGAGTTCTCTCTTTCTCAGTATCTTAAATTTATTCTATAATTTGTATTTACTGATGGCTGGTGCAGGTGATTGTTGACACAAGCAATGAAATAGGAGGGGATGGGAATATTCCACATGCAGCAGTAGGAGGCGCAAGAAGAATGCAAGTTCCAGAACCATCACTGCAGCACAAGGTCATGATAGAGGCAGTTGAAAATCACATGCCTGAAGTAATCATTGTTGATGAGATAAGCACAGAAGCTGAAGCTCTTGCTTGCCGTTCAATTGGTGAGAGAGGCATTATGCTGATTGGTACTGCTCATGGAAAGCGACTTGAAAATATAATTAAGAATCCAACTCTTTCTAACCTGGTAAGTTCTTTTCACTCCTATGCTAAGTTTTCTCGAAATCCCTGATACCTAAAGGACTGTTTGAAAATATGAAATATGTTTGACCTGTCTCAGTTAGATGTAAACACTTGGATGGGTCAGTTAATTAGTGATTTTGGGTTGATTTTATGATTTTCGTTCTCTTTAACTAACTTGAATTTATACTTGAAGTCATTTATTGGAGTTCTTTAGGCTTATTTCTTTGAACTGACAAAAAAAGGAAAAATTTGTAGATGTTCTTGCTTCTTACTTTTGTAAATCGAGGCTTTTAATATTTGTTGTTTGAAAGTATTCTTCTTATTTGATGGATGAATTTAGTGCCTTTTTGAGACAACCTTTGAATACAGTTCTGTACACATTCGGTGCTATCCTGTCTTAATCTCTTTCAGTCGTCTTTCTTGCATTTGTTCTGCATTGTAAATTTAATTCACCTTTGTTCATTGGCTTGTTTATTCACCTCTTTTCTTTGCCTGTGGACATATTGTTTATACGGAGATAAAAAAAAATGGTATTGCAGGGCAGTTTTGTTATCATTTCACAAATGCATTAAGGTTGCTTTCCTTTTCTAGAAATTGCTCATGCTGTTAATCACCGGGATATGAAATGTTCAATTGAGTTAGAATTTGATAGCTCCCAAGATTTAGTGTATCAGTTTGATCTAAAACCTTTCAGAAGTCACATCTTTTTTCATTTTCATTTTATTTTTTCTTTCTTTTCTTGTTCTTGTTCTTATAAGTCTAAAACCACATGTTTTGGAGGCTTTTCCAGTTAATTTTGGACCAAAAGATTGAATTTTATAAAAGTCATTGGATGAGATTTTACTCCTAGGGTATTCAGAAATTTCTGTTGAGATATTATGCAACTCCCATTGTGCATTGTGGACTAAAGTTACATATTGCCCTTTTTTTCTTCTTCTTCTTCTTTTTTTTTTTTTTTTTTTTTTTTTGCAGATTGGGGGAGTTGAAACTGTTACATTAGGAGATGAGGAAGCCCGAGCTCGGAGGAGTCAGAAAAGTATTCTTGAAAGAAAAGGCCCTCCAACTTTTTATTTCTTGATTGAGATGAGGGAGAGGCATCATTGGGTTACACATCTGGTACATCTTCTATTTTCTTTTCTTAGCAATAGTATGTATTATCGCTTCATCTGAAACAGTCAAGAAGGTTTAAATTGGCGGTCCAGTGGTAATCCTGGTGGTGTGAGTGATGCTGCATTATTTAGGTGATTATGATACTAACAAAGTCCGCTAATCCAGAGAACTATGTTGCTTGACCCCATTAATAATTTATTGTAGCTTTTAGATGTGAACTTCCTGGATGAGGGCAAGATGTCTTCGAATGTTGATAATTAGGATCCAAAAATAGTAGGGGGGCCTATAAACTGAATCCTTTTGTAAGAAGTGGAAAATTTTGTTTATGCTACTGATCTGCCTAGTGATAAATTCTGTGTAAGGCTTGAGTAGAACTGAAGGAATAATCTCCGTATGTCAGCAGACCCTACATATATGAAATTCATTCTTAGTTAAGAAAGAGTACATGTTTTGTGTTTTCAATATCCTAGTTTAGGCATTTATGGTAACTTAGCTAATGACCCTAAGAATTGACAGCATATCGGATAGAAAGAACCACCTTTGTTGAGCCTACCCATTTAGGACGGCTGTTATTGGTTTCATAGTCAAGGTTTCCAGGCTGCATGGTTAAGATGATGCTTCGCAAAGTTGAAGGTCAAGCCTGTTTTAGTTATGAACTTGTTCTGACAAATCTTGGTAAACTTATTCTGGAACAACTAGCTGAAGTAAATTTATTTTTTTAAAAAAAAAAGGTTTGACCAAACTAGAATCTTAACTGAGTTGGTATCCATTTTGGTGATGTTGGTTGCGGCTAACCAGATAGTTTTGTTTAATTAGTCTCAGAACTTGTTCATTGCAAATAAATGTGTAGCTGGCAATGAAACCTATTCCTAAGAGCTTGTGAACATGTTTATTAACAATATATTTCAGAATGCAAGGTCCAGTTATTGTGGTACAATGTGTTTTCTCTTGTCTTTTGGTGCGTGTTTAATTTTTTTAATCGAAGGATGAGGGCATCAATATGAATAATGTGGGAGATTATTTGATTCAACGTGTTCGTTTAATAGTAATTTCACTTTCATTCTTTTTACCTCATCCTGCAGACAGAGAAGAGTGTGGATATGTTGCTTCGTGGACAAAACCCATCAGTTGAGGTAATTATTTTAGCAGCTATGCATTCTGAAATTCTTAGCAAGTGAATATGAGATCCATAAGAAATTGTAACTTTTAATTAATGATAGTATAGGCTGCTGTTTTTAATTCTATAAAATTCAAAGGCAAGTTCGGAGACTCACACTCACCTGAAATAATTCTTGTTTAACACATGCAAGCATGCAAAGAAGCCCATGTGCGTGCACAGTCGCACACACATATATGCGCCATGACACTTTATTCTATTGAGCCCCTTAACTTTTATTGTGTTTTATTAAGCCTTCAATCTTTTATTTTCATATAGATTAAGGATAAATTAGATTGAAGTAATGAAATTGTGCGACAATTCAGGTTTGTTGTTGCTAAATATTTTGTTATGAAACGTTTAGAGATACGTTTTATGAAGAATGAAAGAAAAAAGGTGAGGGTAAGGTGTAAGGAAAAATGTTCATAGAGTTTATATGCTTCAATTGGTAATTCTAATGACACGTTCACTGTTAAAACTTACCATCGACATCACAAGTTTGGTAGAATAAATAGAACTTATTTTACAATTTCATTATTTCAGTTTAATTTGTCCTTAATCTATGCGAAAATAAAAGATTGAGGACTTAATGAAACACAATAAAAGTTAAGGTGTTCAATAAAATAAAGTGTCAAAATTCAGAGACTTCATAATGGGTTTATCCTTTTTAGATATATTTTGTATGGCATGAATCTGTTGTATGTGATTGGTTGGGGAAATGACATGTATGATTTGTGCTACATCTTTTCTTTTTCTACGTTATCCTGTTATTTTCTATCAAAAGGTGCATTAATAAGAACTCTAAAAACTTTTGGCATGCAGGTCAGGAAAAGGAATAATCAATTCAAGGTTGTAATAGAAAGATGGAAAACCTATGATGGAAATGTCATTTAATCTTCTCCCCACTTATTATTATTATTATTATTATGTGCCCCATTAGTACTCAAGTGACAAAAGATTTGCATATCATATTGAGGAGAGTATGGTTCGAAATCTCATCTCCCCTTAATTATTATTATTATTATTATTATTATTATACACCCCCATCTCCCCTTTTGTTATTATTATTATACATGTTAAAAATATATATACTCTATGTGCTCTTAATAAGTTCCTATTTAATTTTGATTTAAAATTTAAAATTTATTAAATTACGAATTATTTAATTAATTATTTTAAATATACTATTTGCAAACCGTACAATATGTGAATTGACAACTAGTTTATATAAATTTTTAAGAGCGAATGTTTTTGTTTTTTGAACAAATAATTCATTAATAGAAGAGAAACTGCATCCCTTGTTCCTTAAGAACAAGATTTAACAATACAGGACCAACATTAAAAACTAAGCCACTAAAAAACATTACGGAGTCATTCTTGGTCAACCAATTTGCGACGTGGTTGGCTCCTTTTTTAACATGATTGAAATTTAAACTACCATGTGTGGAGACAAATTCTCGAATCTCCTGTCCAACAGCATCAACTTCTCATGGCCAGTCTTGATAAATCTGGGCACAGTTAAACAGTAGATAAGTAATCTGACTCGATGGTAAAGGGTCTGTGGGATATTACCACTTCTTGACGGATTGCTAGCAGCTCCGAATGCAAAGGAGAAAAGCTAAATATATGTTTCACTTAAGTATGCTTAATAGTTCCACGATGATCTCTACACACACAAGCAATAACATTTTTTCTCAGTTTTAGAGTATGATGCATCACAGTTGATTTTCCACATTCCCTCTTCAGAAGCTATTCACCAATTTTGGTTTGAGCTTACATCTTCTGCCTGTCCAACTTGAGGTTGATTAATGGCAATTGATATATTTCTATTTCTGTTTAGATTTTGAACAGATTGCCACTAATATCCAATCTTTTCCATTGTAATCTTAGGATCCTTTATAACTCCATTGAATTGCTTGATGTTTCTGGCTTTCCATATGTTCCAACATAAACCTGCAGCTAATCTCATTATATCTGCATTATTATTTTCTTCTAGAAGATATTTGGTTGCTAACCACCACTGATTGAAAGACTGGAAGCCGATGCTATAAGGGGGTGTAACCAAGCTGACTTGCATACCAAATCCTCTTGGAATAATCATAAAGAAATAAAACATGTTCTAGTGTTTTCAGTGCAAACCCACATCTACTACATTTAATATCTACCTTACATCCTCTATGGATTAAAGCTTCGTTAGTTGCCACAGCATTCCAAGAGCAACTCCATAAAAACATTTTAATCATAGGAGGAATGTTAAGGCTCCAAATGGAATTCCATACCTGAGCATCTGCCTCTGAATTCCTAGAACTTTCTTGGCCATTGTTGGATTTTGTATTTAGCTTTTTCATAAGTCTGTATGCTGATTTCACAGAGTACATGCCCTTTCTATCATAATGCCATAAGAATTTGTCTCTCCCCTGTCCCATTTGTACCAGAATATTTTTGATGGCTTCCTATTCTTGAGCCGTGAAGAGTTGGCTCAGTAGTTGATGGTTTCATCCTCCTTTGTGAGGCATTAATAAATCCCTGACCATATGTATTGTTACCCCATTTGGTTTTTGAGATGATATTTTAAATTCCGGGAGGGTCAGAATCCAAGGATCTGTCCAAATGCCTATATTATGACCAGACCTCACTTGCCATCTGTACCCTTTCTTAAGCACTGCCCTACATTTCAAAAGGCTCGACCAAAAGCCTTTATAGCCTTGCTTTGCTTCCATAAATGTAAAGTGAGGAAAGTAAATGCCCTTGAGAACCTTAGCACAAAGCATATTAGGATTCTGTATTATACGCCATCTCATTTTGCCAAGCATTGCATCATTGAAGATCTTCAATTCCCTGAACCTAAGGCCACCATTCTTTTTAATTTCTGTAAGCACACTCCATTTTATCCAATGAACTTGCCTGTAGTCAAAGTCTTGACTCCACCAGAATTGCCTCATAAGCTTCTCTATATGCTGGATGATACCTCTAGGCAATTTAAAAACTGACATAACAAAAGATGGGAGGGCCTATAACACTGCCTTAACCATAATTTCCTTCCTGCCAAAGTGAGAAATTTGCTTTGCCATGATTGAATTTTGTCAGATGTGCGCTGAATCAGAAAGCTAAATAATTTCTTTTTTGTCTGTCCCCAATCTGACGACAAACCTAGGTACTTTGAGGTGTAATTTGATTCTTTAACATCGAAAGTTTCACAAGTGTACCTTTTCATATCAGGGTGAGTAGTACTGTTGAACATGATTTCAGACTTATGGAGATTGACTTTCTGCCCTATAGCAATTGAGTACTTTTTCAAAATGGTGTTGCAGGCCTAAATTTCTTGAACTGTGGCTTCCCCATAAAGAACTGTGTTATTGGCAAATTGTGAGTGCGTGATAGATGGGCAGTGCTTGGTTATGCGGATGCCCTTAATATTACCCTATTACTGTTCTTGAATTATTATTTTGGAAAGATATTCTACAACAAGAATGAATAAGCAAGGGGATATTGGGTCCCCCTATCTTATTCCCTTCTTAGGTGAGAAGGATCTAGTCAGGGAACCATTTATTGATACAACAAACTCCACCGATTGAACACAGTGCAACATTAAATCAACCCAATCTTCTCGAAAGCCAAATTGAAGCAAAATTTTCTGAAGAGCTTCCTAGCTGATACGATCATATGCCTTCGCCATATCAAGCTTCAAGGTGAAAAAACATTTGCTTCCTTTCAATATAGTTCGTAGAGCATGAATAAGTTCATGATCTATTATTATGTTTTCTTGGATATTTCTACCACTTACAAATTCGGTTTGATGAGGAGAGATTAACCGTGGTAGCCATTTCTTTAACCTGCTTGAGATGACCTTCAATATTATTTTGTGGCTAAAATTGTAGCAACTGATTTGTCGGTACTCATCTAAGGTTTCTGGATGTTTGTTCTTCAGTATTAGCACAATGATTGTATTATTTAGTCCTGGTGGTAACCTTCCGAAGATGAAAAAATTATTGACCATCAGCAACACATCTTCTTTAATTACTTCCCAATGATTTTGATAGAAGATGCAAGGGAAGCCATCCGGACTAAGTGACTTCAACTTACCTAGACCGAAAACTGCAGCTTTAACCTCTTCCAAAGTAGCCCTCTTCATAAGGTCAGTATTGATTTCTTCATTCACTATCGTTGGCATTACTAAAGCAAAATTGTCTTCAAAGTGTATTGGTTCCCATTTGAATAGCTTTTGAAAATGCTCTACAAGTTTCTCCTTAATCTTGGTCTCATCGAATATCCAGGAATCATCACCATTTTTAATTCTCCCAATTTGGTTAAGTTGGCTCCTTTGTATTGCTACAACATGGAAGAACTTGGTATTTTGACCGCCTTCTTGTAACCACTGCGTATGAGCTCTTTGCTTCCAGAATAACTCTTCTTGTTTTTATAGGCTAGAGATTTTTTGTTGGAGGTCCCTTATTTCAACTTGCTCCTGACTATCCAAGGTCCTTGTCATTAAGTCCTCTACCCTTATTTGCATCGCTTTTGTTTGCTCATTCAATCCCCTGTTTCTTTGCTGACTCCTTTGAATAAGTTCTTTTCTCAATCAGTTAAGTTTTGACTGAAAATAATTTTAGAATTTCTTCGATCAAGTTCTAAAAACCATGACCTTTTAATTTCTTTCGTCTACCTCGTATCTTCCTCCCATTTAGTTTCATACAAAAACCTTCTTTTGCCTTTGGGTTTAGGAGGAAAAAGGGTAAGGATTAATGGTCTATGATTAGACCCCAAGATCCTTTCATGTGTGACCTTGGCGAACTCATATTTAATTCTCCATGAAGGATTAGACAAAGCCTAATCTAACCATGCCTGGATGTTTCTTTCACCGATTTACTTGTTATTCCAGGTAAAGCTGTTGCCTTGATATCCTAAGTCCAACAAGGAGCAATCGTTGATCAAAGCTCTGAAATCCCGAGTTTGCGAATAGTAAACAATATTGCCTCCTTTCTTTTCATCCGAGTTTAGGTAGGCTTTAAAATCTCCCATCAGGAGCCAAAGTACCGAACCACCCATGTTTAATCTTCGGATCTCATCCCAAACTTCTAACCTTCTTTCCTTTCTTGGATGCCCATAGACCACCGTGAAATGCCACTCCTCGCCTTTTATGTTGACTAATGTATTAATGATGTTATTCGAAGAGAACATAATATTGATTTTGCATTTATCCACCCACCATAATTAAGCTTAGCCCTTTAGATCGGCCTTCTGGATCAATGTGAAAGTCGTTTCTAAAATCCAGGCTTCTTTGAATCACCTCTATACTTTCAGTATGCAACTTTGTTTCCTTGAGGAAGACTATCGCAAGCCTCTCTTTGCTTATCATCTTCTTTAAAGCTTTCTTTGTTAAAGGGTTTCCCATACCCTGACAATTCCAAGAAATCAAACACATAGAGCTAAAATCAAACACATAGAGCTAAAATCAAACAGGAGAGAGCAAAACTACCTTTGTTGATTGTTATCAAGAGATCTACTCTTGTTTGGGGAAGAAAAACAAGAGAGACACAAAGATCTTCACTAAGAAAGGAAGAACTATCGCAGCTACTGTAGCAGACTAGAACTCATATATTTATGTTTCTCAGAGTGAAAGTTGGATTATAAAGAAAGATGCATATCAAATTTTGGGCTTCTTATATATATATATATATATATATATATATTAAATATGAATTATTTTTTAGGAAAAATTACATAAAAAATCGTAACCTTTAGGTGTACTTTCAAATAAAACTCTATCCAATTTTTTCTTTCAAATAAAACCACAACTTTTGAAACGTTATAAAAAAAAACTCTCTTTGGATGACTGTACTGGTAACAGGAGATGAAATCAATGCATTTGCCCCCAAATTGATATTTTCTCCCCTTCAATTGAATGTTTTATTTTGGATTAGCATGTTGTGTAGATAAATAAAAATGCAACTTAGTTATTGCAATTAAAAACTCAGTATACTAGGTATATGAAATTTCAACTTAGCATATTAGGTATATGAAATTTCAATAAAAAACTAAGTATTAGCAGTATAGCTATATAAGGAGGACTTTTTTTTATAACATTTTAAAGATTGTGGTTTTATTTGAAAAAAAAAATTGGATAGAATTTTATTTAAAAGTACTTCAAAAATTGAAATTTTTTATATAATATTTCCTATGTTTTATTATGTAATTTGTTAATATTTAGGCCATTTGTAATAAAAAAAAAATTGAAACTACACAAATAGAGACATAATTACATAACTGCCAAACTAAAATTTTAACAAAATAAAAATAATGAATCAAATGGATAAAAGTGTAAAAGGGCAATGTAAAAAAACGCATTTTTCCCATATTCATATGGTAAAGGATGAGAGATGTGTGGCTCATCGACTCGTATTGATTATTGTCTATTTGTCGTTTACAACATGTGTTATAATAATAAGAATATTATATTTTCAAAAAAAAAAAAAGAATATTATTAAATGATCAAATAGGGAAAAGAAGAAGAAGAAGAAGAACAAAACCTCTCCCACCCAAAACAGCTCCTAATTAAAAAAAAATTATATAAAAGGATGGCATGCACACTATCTTTTACTTTAAATAATTGCTCTCCATTGCTGTCGTCAAGAAGAAGAGTGAGACTTATGGCAGCTCCAGCACCCACTTCTGTAAAAGCAGAGGCAGTGACTATCGAGAAATCTGGAATCAAGATCGTCAGGAACCCTCCCGAGTCCAAGCTCACTGAGCTCGGAGTCCGTTCTTGGCCCAAGTTAGTAAGCCTTCTCTGTAACTTATATAATTTCTTTTTTTTAAAAAAAGTTTTTTAGCATTTTCTTTTTTTGATTCTTGATTGCGTTGCTGTTTCTTTCTTGGGTTTCTTGCAATCTTTTAATAACCCATTTACTTCTTTACCTCAACTTGATAAATTGTAGATTATCATTCAGTTTCTGCTCTGTTTTTAGGTTTAATTTCAGGTCTTTTAACTTATCATTCAGTTGTATTGCTGTATATAAGCTTCAACTTGTGGCCAAAAAAAAAAAAAAAAAAAAAAAAAAAAGCAGCTAAAAGATCGATATGGCAACTTGCTAGAAATTCGGTTATTGGCCTCCAATTGAAAGAGAAATGAGAGAAATGTTGCTCCGGCCACTTTGCTGAGAGGAAAAGAAACTTAACATTGTTCTTGGACAGTGTATAATTTCAAGAATACAATTCATTTGAATTATTTATAGTTAATTCTCTAGTTTGGAGAGGTTATGTTTGCAAGAATTCAATTCTTTTGGCATAAAAATGAAAAGGCCTGCTGGAAGTCATTTTGAGAGAAGTGAAATCAGGCAAAATGTGGTATAAAATTGCAAAAATTCAGTTTACTTTGATTCTTGAACATTATAATATTCATTTTCAACGAGTGAAGTAATTTTTCTGTACACGACTCAAGGTAAGCTTGGATTATGAAGTTCAGTGCTAAATTGAGTGAATTTAAATGACTGAACATGTATAGATTTGACAACTTTCAGCTATTCATGGCTTAACATATCCACAAAAATAAGAGGTGCTGCTAATTACATATGCTGTTCCTGTTTTATTTATCTGCTCTGAAATCATCAACCTCTTGGTAATCTAATGTGTTTTTCCTTTTTTTCTTGTGATTTTTTCTACATATTATGCCAATTTTGATGTGGTCTGTAAATGATTAGATGGGGTTGTCCTCCAAGCAAATTTCCATGGACATATTCTGCAAAAGAGACATGCTTTCTACTAAAGGGGCAAGTCAAGGTCTATCCTGATGGAACAGATGAGCCTGTTGAAATTGGTGCTGGTGACTTTGTTGTTTTCCCCAAAGGAATGAGCTGCACTTGGGATGTTTCAGTAGGTGTAGACAAGCACTACAACTTTGAGTAATACTCCTACAAAGTACATGTAACCTAGTTCATCTATCTCACATTAATAAATATATCAATTTGACATCCACTATTACTGAAACTATTTGCTACTTGTATGAATTTGATGATAATCATATCTTGCAACTAGTTTCTTGAAATAATTCTCCTTAATTTCCTGGGCTCTACTTTTCGTTCTGTACATTTTTAGGTGCTATTCATAACCTAGCTAAATTTATAGCTAAAAGTCTAACATACTTTCTTGATTGAACTTCAGCTTGAATTTTGTCCACGACCTAAAACAGACAAAAATTGTAGAATTGCGAGCTCCTATTGTGATGTTTTTACAATCTCATGCATTGTGCTCTGGGCCAAATGTATACGCACTCCACTGAACTTTCTTCCTCGGTGCATAGTTGTGCTAGCTGTGAGTTTTCTAGCAAGTGGCTTTTATGTGATGGATGTTTGACATACCTTAAATACATTGCTAAATGACTAGTGTAATTTCAAGACATGGGAAGGTTTGTGATTCGTTTGTGGATTGAAGCTTGCTGATGTTTCTCAGTTCCCTTCTTCATGTAGAACCATATTGGTCGTCATTTTGCTTGTTTATTTATTAATTGCTAAGTATTCTTTCCGATTGTTTTGAAACTAATGAAATTATTTATAATGACTTTAGAGGCACATTAGGACAACAGATTTCTTTGTGTGCTTTGATTGAGGTGCATGAAAGTCAGTTCCTTATTCGTCTGATGAAACTTTTATGTTTCTGCAACTGTTGTGAGATTTGATCGCATTGTAAATATAAGCATGAGGAAGTGCTTTTTGAGGTTTGTTTGAAGTTACTGCGAAGTTATTTTGGCAATATTGCTCATTCTAGCGAAGCATCGACTGAGTGTTAGTTTTCCAATTACTAGTGCGTGTTGCTTGATAATATATGAAATGTGATTGCAAGAAACTGTTAGCTTGGTTGTCTTTAGCTAGCATCAAGGTTATTATAATTATTATTATTATTTTACAAAAACTATTGTTTATCTTTCAAATAAATTCTTCAATTTGTGTTTCGACATATAAAACCTTTAGGGGTGTATTCAATTAGGACTTTCACAGACATTTGTAGACTTTTTTTTTTTTTAAGTGAATGACTTTTATAGAGTTTATAAACTTTTATAAACTTTATTTTTGAAGACTTTTATAGAGTTTTATGATTTGTTAATGAGTTTTATAGACTTTATTTTGAAAGATTTTTTTTTATGACTTTTATTGGCATTAGACAACTTTTATTGATTTTAATATACATATTTTGACCTAATAAATTAATTTTTGTCATATAATAAAAATAAAATTTTTAAAATAATTATTAAAAGTGGATGTCTTTAATTAATTTTTTTTAAACTGTTAAGATATTTATTTTATTAATTTCAAATAAAAAAAATATCAAAAGTGTTGTTTCAGAATGACAAAAATCTTGAAAATGATAGCGAACACCTCGAAACAGAGCTAAAAATTGAAGTCAATTTAGAAATTCACAATTCACCAAAAAATATTTACCTAACATATATATAATAAAAAAACATGATAAACAAAAATTAAAAAAAACATATAAAAAAGTGAAAATAAATTGAAATAGCAACAAGTCGATCAAAATCTTGAGAAAGGGTGAAAGATAATTTTTTAGATTTCCTATTTATATCAAACTACAAAAAAGTCATTAAAATTCCATTGAAATCTTGAGAGTGAGGAAAAAAAAATATTTATGCATAACATCACATAAAAAGTCGATAAAAGTACGTAAAATTCTTATGTCTATAAAAGTCAATGACTTTTCGAATATCACTCTACTTTTATAGACGCTATTAAAGTTGTAATTGAAAATCTTCTAACTTTTATAGACTTTTTTTAAGTCATTAAAAATTTTAATTAAATACCGCCTCACTTTTCTGGAGTCTAAAAAAATTCTAATTGAATACCACCTAACTTTTAAAATCAATTAAAATCTTTCAAAATCCTAATTGAATACACTACTGTTAGATTCTTATCCATCTCATAAATACTAGTAATTTATACTCACCATCTCTAACATTTTAATTAGATAAATATAAGTTTTGGTCTTACTAAAGTCTTTTTTTTAATCTTTTTTAGGCATGAGAAATCACTGGTGCGCTAACCTGTACCAACATTACATAGAACACAAACATCATAAAACTGACGTGTGAGGGTACAAGTTAGTGCACCAACAATTTCTCATGCTGAAAAGAGATAAAAAGGGCTTTAGTGTGACGAAAGGTGAGATCTAGTTAAAATGTTAGGTACGACCCAGTGCAAATTGTCTCAGAAATACATGTTGCACATCACCATACCGGTGTATGCTTGCCCATGAAGCATATAGAATTGCTAGTAATTCAAACTAGCATTGTGTTATCTTTGTATGAAGCCAAAGACATCACTAGTTTGTTTGCGAAGTGTATGACATTGTTATGAACGTAGTTAGCCGTATATCATATATATATATATATATATAGAACCAAACTAAAAAATTTTTAAAAAACTTAATTGACCGAATTGAACAAATTAAAAATTTTATGCTGAAAATTGAACCAAATCAAATAAATTGAAATTTTATTTTTCTTTCCTCGCGCTATATATATAGAAAGTGATACATGTCGCAATTCGCGACATGTACAACATGTCGCGAGTTACAATAAATTACTGTCGAGGTCCTTAAAAAATTATCACATGAGTTCCTATAAAAAAAAAATTTCACTTCCTATTTTGCTCCCTATGTACTTGTTGGGTGGGGTGGGGTGGGGTATATATATATATATATATATATCCAAACGAGAATAATATCATAATGAGTTTTTTAAAAAAAAAAAATATTTTCCTATTGCCAAATTCAACTAACCATTGAATTTGCTTTTGAAATGTCACTCATTTGAGATTTTCAATTGTATTATGCACAATAATTAAATTTATAATATAAAATATATTTGATATTTGATCAATAAAAAAATTTTATATAACATAACTACTTTAGTTTTATGTTGAAATAAGTGTGAACAATGCTAACAAACTGCAATTTGTAATAAAAAGAAAGTTATATCATTTATAAATTTAAGTTAATTAGTTATTAACCTGCAATAAAATGTAAAATTTTGAATTATATCTATACCAAATAATGGTAGTATGGTATGATTTTTGGGGCTAAAGGGTTAATTTGGACCCTCAGTTATAGCAAGAGTTGACATTGTACTTCCATATTTTTTTTCCTAACAGAAATTTTTTCTTTTTGGACTAGAATGTATTAGACATTTTCTTAAAAAAAAAAATTATAATCAGGTAATCTGAATTTAAAGAAAAATCAATTTTAATAGTTGACTGGAATTATTAAGACTAATTATCAATTAATAAAATTGATAATTTTTGTGAAAAATATACATCACTTCATTGTAAAGTTTTTATTATTTTTTTTAACTTTTAAGTCTATAGAAAAATTTTAAAACGGTTTCGAATAAATTTTTTTAAAGTTATTGCGTATGTTTAAAAATTTTCAAAAATTGGAAAAACTTCATGATAAAATGATATATATTAAAAAATATATTAATTTTATTCATTAGTCTAAATAAATTTTTTAGTCAAGCATAGGACTTGATTGTAACTTTTTTTAAGAAAGATCCAATATAGTATAGTTTTAAATAAAAAAATTCATATTGAAAAGGAATTCTTATAAAAATACCCATTTTGTGGATCTCATTTTCAACAAAATACCCCTTTTTTTCTAAAATATTACACGTGTGCCCTAACTTTATTAAAAATTATACATGTGTCCTCATTTGTTTTTCCCTTAGCTCAATGTCTTCTTCCTCACATCTCCTGCAGCCGTGTCTCACAGCTCCTCCATTTCTCAGAGCTGCTACCTCACAGCTCCATCTCTCACAACTCATAGCTGACAACTCCATCAATCACAGCTCCTTCCTCACAACTCCGTCTCTCAATTCAATCTCACCATTTTTTTTCAATTCATTATTTCTAAATCTGATTCATATCAAAATCAAAGATATTATTTCTAATTCCGATTCTAAATTTGAGTCGTCCATTCAACAAATATTAGGAACTCAATCATTCAACATCAACCAAAAATCAAATAGAAGATAAAAGGAACGAATAAGCAACAAAAATCACATATCTCCAAGTCCATTATTTAATTTTTTAAATAACTGACTTTCATTCATATTTAACTTCATAAAAAATTCATTTTCTAACAACATGCATATTAGAGATTTTCATTTTCAAAGAAAAAATTGAAAAAAACTCAAAGAATAACACAAACTCTGTATATGATATTGAAAATTTCTAATACATTAAGTATATTATTGATTTCAAATACAACTAATTACATGTCATTTACAACCCATTTTACTTTGAGTGTAATGATATTCTCTCACATAATACTTTATGTTTTATTTACAAAATAGTATATTCTAAATATATTATTAGTTTCTGACATAAAATTCTATATGTCGTTCATAATCTGATATAGTTCTTTATACATTAGATGAAAAAAGTACCTTATAAGTATCTTATTCGTATCCTATGCAATTCAGTATTTGTTCGATTACAATTTAGTATATCATTAGCTTATCGTTGGTTTCTTATACAGTTCTGTATATGTTATTTAAGAATTTAGTATATTATGAGTATATTATCTATTTTTGATACATTTTATATTTGTTATGTTTCTTTTTTTAGTATATAATTAGTATATTATTGCTTTCTAATACATTTTTATATACTTCCAAGAAATGGAAAAACTTCTAGTTTTTATACATTTCAATGGACAATGGATTGATGATTTAACATACAGAAATTTCAAAACAACTGGGATACAAATACCTAAGGATTACACCTACGATAAACTCATCACAATCATTTCAGAATGTCTTAAATTTGAGAAAGAAGAAAATCGAGTTCGCATCTCATACCAAGTAAAAGAAGAGTATCCAAATTTACAAATTAAAGACGATTCAACTTTGTAGTTCTATATCCAATTAAAGAGCACATATTCTGATTGCACAAAATACCCTCTCTACATCACATTGCAACTAAAAGAAAAGGCCTTTAACAATTTCCAAACACAAAAAACAATAGCAACAACATCACAAAATTAGTCCACAAAAATAAGAACAACATATGCAAGTTCAGCTGTGTATGAGTATGCAAAACATCTGGGAAAAAGCACCATTGAAAAAAAGAACCAAAAAGGAAGAAGAAATATAGAGCCCTCTTTCTCCAACATTTATAACAAATGATGTAACTTCAAAAGATATCAAAGTTGGGCAAACATTCAAAGATAAAAAAACATTAAAGAAAGTCATAATCTCATATGCAATATAAAACAATTTTCAGTACAAAGTAATCAAATCATGTCCAGTAAGGTACAACTTAGAGTGCTTGGTTGGCAACTGCAATTGGGCTTTAAAAGCTTCAAGATACGAAAATACAAATATCTTCACAATTAGAAAGTTAATAGGTACACATAGATGTAGCCTGGAAGTTAGACATGGAAACAGTCGTTAAGCAACTGGTCAAATTGTTGCATAACACATCAAGTCCAAATAAACAAGAACAAAGATAATATTCATCCCAGCTGACATAATTAGGGACATGCATCATGAATTTGGAATTTCAATAAACTACATGAAAGCGTACAGATCAAGAGAAGCAGCTCTTAAATGTATTAGGGGAAATCCTTAAGAATCTTACACTCTTCTACCAATTTTTTTTGTATATGATACAAGAAACTAACCCGGGCTCAATTCTAGGTCTTAAAACTATAAAAGACAACACATTTTTGCATGCTTTCATGGCACTAAAAGCAAGCATAGAAGGATGGCATAATGCATTCCAATTATTTTGGTTGATGGAACATTTGTAAAGTCAAAATACCAAGGTACACTTCTCACTTGGGGTGGCCATGGTCAGAATCGGCCTAGAATTGGTCAAACCCAGAACCGTGCCTGAACCGGCCTGAAACCATGGAAGATCGGTTTAAATTTTTTTGAACCATGAACTGGCGGTTTCAGTTTTGAATCGGATTTAATTATATATATTTGAACCGGATTTAATTATATGTATATATAAATTGTTAGATTTTTTTAAGTCACAATCATTTAATTTTATTTTTAAAAACAACCGATTATCTGATGACAAGATTAGAGAATAAATATAGATAAAATAATTTTGATTTGATTAATGGATATTTTGTTTAATTATTTTAAAATATGGATAAAATTATTTTGATAAAATAAAAATTGTAAATTATTTGCAGAAAATAGATATTTATCTTCTTTTAATTTTAACTCTATATTATTTTGATAAGAAGATATAATCAAGTGTCAATATGATAATATGGCATTCAAATTTCTATATAGTGTTTTTTACTTAATTTAAATTATTTTAAAATTTATTACTATATTTTAAATGATTTTAATATAATTAAAAAATTAAAAAATAAAAAAAAATTTTAGAACCGAAATCTGGTTCGGAATCAGAACCGGCCCTGAACCATCCAAGGTGCGATTCTAGTTTTGGTCCATAAACCATCGAATTGGAACCGTCTAGTTCTGAACTATGGCTAGGCCTTCTAAAGTCAAAATATCGAGGTACATACAGTTGTTACACACGATGCACAAGGTAAAATCTTTCCACTTGCTTTTTGTGTAGTTGATTATGAGAACGATGGTTTATGGAACTTGTTCTTTGAGCAATTGAGATAAGCATTTGGAATTAGAGAAAAAATGTGTATAATTTCAGACAAGCATGACAACATTGCAACAGCCATAAACAACGTCTATCTTGAAGACATAGGCTAAGAGAGGTGGACAAAGTTGCATTCAATTAACAAAAGGTATCAAACAATGACCATAAACATCGCTGAATCCATAAACGTTGCAATAAAATCTACAAGAGAGCTCCTAATAATAACTCTTTTAGAATACTTGTGAGCATTGGTACAAGAATGGATTGCAAATAACCAAATGATTGAAAGAGCTACTTTTCATAAAGCTTGCAAAAAAAGTTAAAGACATCTTAATTGAAAACTACATCAGATCTTAAAAACTCAAGGTCAGAAACTCAAACACTTTTAGTATGTCCTTCAGATATGATACCTCTAATAAACTATGAATGTTTAATATAATTTTTTTCTATATTCTTCAAAATCTATTTTAGGTCAACAAAACAAATGATGATTTGTAAAATGTCTTAATAATGAAAAAATAGATATAGTGCATCTGAAAGAGATGACATGCATGTGTGATAGTGTTGAGAGTGCTAAATCAAGAACTATATAGCTACTGCTTAACATTCTACACTAAAGAATCGATGCTAGCAATATACGAAGGAACGGTATACCCGGTGCCATCACAAAGTACATGGAATGTGCCAACTGAACTAAAAAATATGCTTTTCTTACCTACAAAAAGCAGAATTCAACCGGGAAGACCAAAGAAAGAAGATTTCAAGCTCAATGGGAAAACAAAAATATAGACATATGAAACAAATGTGGCTACTATGGACACAACAAGAAGACTTGCAGAAACACACCAAAAAAAAACTTGACATTTGTAATACGTTTTTGTTCAATTCATGTTTTTCTCTATTGAATTTTTTTTTACAAAAATATATACAACAGTTAACATTTGTTTACTACTAGATATAGTATATTAAAAATTCAAAATAGGTGTCTCATATTGTTTGTTGAAATAGGTTGTTGAAAATACAAAAAAAAAAATTGTGGCATATTCATTATTCAGTTAACTACATTTCTGATTATTATTTTTGTATTTTCTTAATATTATTCGTATATGTTCAAGGTGCAAAACATGTGTCATATCATTATTCAATATTTTTGAATATTATCCGAATATTTTCATAATATTATTCGTATATGTTGAAAATACAAAATATGTGTCATATTCATTATTCAGTTATATACATTTTTCATATTGTCTGTATATTTTCAGAATCTTATTTGTATATGATATAGCAAAAAAGTATATGATATGAATATAATAAGTATCTGAAACTCAAAAAGAGCATCTAAAAGTAAGAACAATATTTGAAATTGAAAACAATATCTCAAACTCATAAATACAGTACAATATATTATACTTATAAGAAACAACTAATATAAACAACAAATAATAAAAAAAAAAATAAAACAACAAAAAAACTAATTCATTCAATAAAAAAACAATGTCAAACAATTAAATAAAATGTAAAATGTAAAAAAAAAAAAAACTATATAAACATCCATAGCCTAAATATGCCATATTATCTAAACATAACATCATATTAAAGTATCCATAATGAACATAAAACAAGTTGCACATAAATTGATCCAAAAGATCATATAACTTTCTTCTTCCCCTTAAGCTTTAGATTCAGCCTGCCTAAATGTTCATAGTCACTATCAATGAACTCATCTTGCTTCATCTTTCCATTATTGTACAAGCTCACCGCATAACGAGTCCTTATCTCTTTGATATTCAAATCACTTGGAATATCCAATCCATGTAGCACATACTTAGCAATGGCCACAACAAATGCTCCACAATCACTATATAAAAATAAAAAAAATTAGAATTATGAAAAAAAATTAAAAAATAATAATATTATAATAAATTTACTTGCTTTGTTGAGTAGGGAGTCCATCAACCATAATAACTTCAAAAGATCCAAGAAACGCATCAACATCAGAACAATGCTCCCAAAAATCAACAACATCAAAAAAGAGTGGCAAAAGAACACTGTAGCTCCTCAAACAATTTGAAACCACTCGATCCTTCTTGGCACCACTCAAAGACTTGTCTACATATATGCACTTATCTTTGATGTTTAACACTCCCAAAACCTAATGCTTATCTTTTATAATATGAATTGAGAATAAAATAAAATCAACATCAAACCATGGAGTGTTACACATCATCAAATATCCCAACATATATTATGCAATGCAATGATCCATACTTACAAGCGAAACAAAACCATCTTTTGCTAAAAACTTTGAATAAAGACTCTAAATACGTTGATCAAAATGAATATCAGTTGTTGTAAATTTAATACAAAAATCAAAGAAAATCTTGCCTTTATTCCTCAAGTAATAGAATAGAACATCAATATGTTGAAAATAAAACAATAATACTTACATTAAAAGTAAAAAAAATCTCAAAAAAAGTATATTATCTGAATATAAAGAGTATCTAATACTAAAAAACAGTATTTGAATCTCAAAAAAGTATCAGAAACACAAAACAATATAAAAAACTTAAGAAAGTATCCTAAAAGTAAATTGATACATCAAACTCTTAAAAAGCAACATACTATCTCAAATATTATATGTATATGAAACTTCCAATTTGTATCTAACACTATTAAATAGTATATTATCTAAATATTACCTGAATATCATTTGAATAAGATACCCAAATCAAAGAACATTACAAACATAAAAAATCAAACATTAAATATAATTAACAAAAAAACATATAAGTTACAAAAAACAATAAACAACTTACAGAAGATGTTAAACAACATCCACAGTAACTCATCATATGAAACCAAGTCTTTGAAGCAATTGTATCAATACCAAGTTTCAAAGAAGGAGAAATGAGATCATCATCATCAAAATACACCTTCTTCCTACAAAATTCAAAATTTTTTATTTAAAGAAAAATTAAAAATAGACACTTCACATAACATACTTGTTTCTCTTTTTTAACCTAACTCCAAGCCATAAATAAAACTTAGAATGCTTCTTATAATTCAATGGCTCTGCAATATCTTTACTCAGTGCATACAAACCTTTAAACACAGTGGGAACCTTCTTATGTTTTTCAACATCTTCTGAAGATCCAAACTTATTCAAAAAAGGGGACTTCATCAAATAAGTAACTTTAATCTCCCTTTTTATTGCAAGAGGACTAACAAAATCATCTCTATCATCAATAATTTCCTTTTCGGCCAAACATAAATAAAGATAAAAACATAATAATAAAACAATTTAAAAAATATAACAAACTAAAATTATACCTCAACACCTTTCCCCTTAACATCACCAATAATAACATTAGTAGGAACATAATATTCTTGTCTAACACCCTTATAAAGAATAATAAAATAAAAAACAAAAAAAAAACATGAAAAAAACTAAAAACTATAATAAACTTAACATTTTTAACAACAAACAAATGCATACAACATCACCAGCTATTTCACCAACAACTTTTACAACAGTTTTAATAACATCAGAAAAGTCATAATATCATCTAAATCATCGTTCCCATCCTAACATAAATAAAAAAATACATAAAATAGTATCAAATACCACAAAGATTCCAATAATATACAAAATGCATAATCCTTTAAACCACATAACTTGCATAAGAAGACTCCTTCAAATTAGACTCCTTAAAAGCACTATGAACACTATCTTTCTTTATATCATCATCACCACCTTTCCCTTATCTTCAACTCTACCATGAGAAGAAGAACCACCTCCAACATCATCACCTGCAGCCCTTGAAAAAAACAACTTATATAAATATCAAATTATTAAAAATAAGAAAAAACACAATTTGGAAAAATAATAACCTGCAACACTAAGACCACCAACGTCACCCTCTCCATCTTCATCTTTATCCTTCTTCTCAATGTTACTAATATAAAAAATATCTTCATCCTTGACTTCTTCTTCTCCTTTATCATTCTTTTCATCATCTTTGCTTTCATTAGAGGCTTCTTTATCATCTACTTCTTCAGCTATCTTCATTTCAAAAGTAACATTCTTCAAACCCACATTTGTAGCCTGAAAAAAAAATCATATATGAATATTTCTAGTATATTAAACGTATAAAACATAAAACAATATAAAACAGTTAACATAGCTATAACAAAAACAGAATATGATAAGAATTTTCAGAGTATGTTATACAATATAATACTAAACAATATTAAAACATACCTCTTCATCAGGCCTTTTCTTTATGACAATGTCAACACTATCATTAGAGTAATCCTCATCATCACCCTCTTCTCCTATCCCACAATAACAAAAATTCACTCCATCAACATTATCAGCCTATAAAAAAATAGTGTTAAATTCAAATATATTTAATATATGAAAAGCATAAAATATAAAAAAAAACCACCTTAAAAAAAACACACCTCACTAGTTGCACTAAGTCCTAGCTTGTCCATAACCAAACTCAGATACCCAAAAACAGTATCAAACTTTTCAACCATATCTTTCTTCAACTCCTTCACCTTTTTTGACAAAAGTTCATGAGTTTGAATAACTTTTTTAAACCATGAACCACGAATAGAAGAATCTTGAAATTCATCACTAAAAAAACTCTGTCTAGTCTTTAAAACAAGTGAAGGAATAAAAAATTCTTCTTCAGAACTTTCCTCCACATCACCAACAGTAGCATATTTCCCTTTATTAAAAAAAATGTCATAAATTCAACTTTTCTCTTTCAGCAGCACTTGAAGTAATGTTTCTAACCTTCAACTAAAAAAATACAATTAAACTACAAAAAAAAAAAAAAACAAAATGAATATAAAAATAATTACTTTCTCTGACGATTCTCTGAAGATACTCTGCTGCGAAATCTTAAAACTCAGAGTCACATCACAAGTAAAATTCTAAATATGTAGCACAAGACCACCAAAAACATGTCCAGTAGAAAAACTACATAATTTACCAACAACATAAGAATAACACTCATAAAACCACACTTAAAATGCATATGGAAACCCATTTAGCCTATAAAAGAATCCATTATGCAATTTTCTACCCTTTCTAGCAAACCTTCCTTTCAAAGAATCCAAAATCACATAAAAAACATCTTTACCCCAACCACTTGCAACAAGATCTAAAGTCTGCCTATAAGCAATCTTATCTAGTGAAGAAGAAAACAAAAACAACTCTATAAAATACAAAAGAAAATTTTTTAAGTAGTCTTCATCATTCTCCCACCTCTTTGCAAAAAAGCATTCTTGAATATATTGTTTGTTGATCTTACTAAGACCACCAAAATATTTTTGAACAAGATAATTTTCCTTCAAATACACACATGTATTCCTAAAATCAGGAACACAATTCAAGCTTGAAATGAGTGCAAACTCATCTAAACCAAATTTTAACTTAACCCCATAAACATTAAACCACATTTCCTTAACATCAGGCTGCTTTAATTCACATAAAAGCAAAGAATGAATTACTTGACATTGAACTTCAAATTGCAATGTCAAGAAATACCCCAAAATAAGTTGCCTTAAATAAGGCTAGTTGTTCTTCATTCAACACCTTTTTAATATTCATAATCACATTGTAACTCAAAGAACAACCAAAAGTTTTCAAAGTTGTCTAAGAATTTTGAAGAATTGAAATTGGAGTTTTCAAATGTTAGCTTTTCAAATGAAAAATTAACTCTTAATTTGAAAACTTCTATCTCTTTGAAAGAAAATCTTAATAATGTTAAGAAAGAAAATAAGTTGCTTTTAAAAGAGATTTTAAAACTGAAAGGTACCATTTTTAAATTTCAAAAAAGGAAAGAGACTCTTGATCATCTCATAGATAGTCAAAGGTCTCATGGTTTGAAATTTGAACATAATTTTTCTAATAGAGCCTCTACATCATCAAGTCCCCCTAAGTTTGTTAAGGCTACTCTTACTTCATCCCTCATCCCTTGTGGAAGCTCTAAAGCTTAAGATTCTCAGATTAAAAATCTTATAAATCTAAATGCCAAGCCTCAAAAGGCTAACCATCAAAAGGCTCAACTTAAAAGGGCTAAACCTCATCATGCATTCATGTATCATAATAAAAGGCGCACATATATGCACATTAGGCCTAAAACATTCATGCATTATTGTGATTGTGAGATGCATACTCATCCTAGAACTTTTATGTCTAGGGAAGCCATCAACCATTTTAACTATTCTAAAGTAGCATATGTTGGTAGGCAAAATAGATTTTCAAAAATTAAAACTTTTATTGCATGAAATTTTGGACATTCTAATAATGTATGTTATTATAAAAAACTTCATCTTAACCTTCCACCTATAGAAGACTTTAAGAATCACAAATCTAGACCAATTAAGGTTTTGGTTCAAAAGGTTGATTGATGATTGGTTTGGTTATTTTGTGCTAATTAATGATAAGTTAATAAAACTAATTTATTTGACTTGTCATTAAATATGCTAACATCAATATGTCCGAAAAGAATTTGACCCTTTGTATAATCAAAATGCTTTTAAAAAATTTCATAATTTTGATGTGCCATTCGCTTATTATTTTACATTTGGCATCATTTTTCACTTAGTATGCCCCATCTTTTAAAGAACTCCTTGGACTTATATTGAGAATTATGGTTGCTATTGGCAATTCTTCAATATATACTATGCTTGGTATATATTTCACTTTTCATGATTAACTTTTCACTTAATTTTTATTAAGAACCAATTAGCATTATACCTTTTTCACTTTATTCACTATTTTTTTTCAATTGGTATCCTTATTTTTGTTATTTATAATTTGTTGGATATTTGCCATTCATTTCATTTTTTGGTTCCTTAGTTTTCATTTGGCATGCTCATTGTTCATTTAATTTCATCATTCTATTTCATTTGTCTTTCACTTAGTATCTTTCACTTTTGGTTTCCTCCCTTTTTCACTTTGACAAAGGGGGAGAGAAATTTGGCATTTTGAGTGATAGTGATTATGCTTGAATTATAATTAGAATGCCAAATTAGGGGAGAAACTGAATATTTTATATGTTTGAATGATTTTTGACACGTTTTACTCACTTTAGCATATATTGAGGGGGAGAAATTTGTTAGTATAGATGTGCCCTAGTGCCATTTTGTAATATATAATGACATTGTAAATGATCCCTATGGCAATATAGTATTTATTTAAATAAAGTATTTGTTTATTTGAGTATTTGCCCTTGAGCATTATGTTAAATAAATTTATTATCAAGAGTTGATAATATGAGTGACAAATTTATTTAGTACATATGCTATAAATTTTTCATAGTCTATTAATTAATATTTGGGTAATATTAATTAGACTATCACCTCTGTCTATTTTCCTTAATTAGTATATGATGATAATAGTTGGAGGTAGCGACTCTCATGCTACTTGATATGAGATATCAAAATAGACATGTGGATACTCATGTGAAGGGTGGATCGAACAATGATGTTAGATTAGTGATCGCAAGGATATTTAGTTATAGTCAACGATCACAGTTTAGGTCATGATGGTACATATAGTCCTTTGACTTGAGGTGACATGGTCATCCACATTTGAGTGGTTAAAGTTTGTTATCACTTACATACTTGTGTTATTCACACATAGGTATATGGCGTGTGGTAGCTTTAGTCAGTTTAATGTAGGGATGAGTGTTCAACCAAGATGGGATTCATTGCCTGGAGTGAACTGGGATAGATTCTATGCTATCTAAGTTTATTCTTGATGAATATAGTTCCTAGCCAGGACAAACATAACACAGTCTGAAAGAGTTTCAGTACTAGAAAGTGTTTTTAGTATTTGTTATGATTTATCTAGAATAACTTGAGATGAGGTCATATGATAAAGCTATTAGAGTTTGATTAAACCTTGACTTTAGGCTATATCCGGATCTTCAAATAAAGTGATTTTAGTGCATGGTAATTATGACCAAAGGGTTCGTGTGAATCAATAAATGCATTCATATCTAATTGGGTTGTTGTGATATCGATGTTAGGGGTCACTCACAACTTATGAGATACAAATATGTATAATTGAGATTTTTACATTTAGACTTGAAAGAGTTTCAAATAATATCAAGAGTTGATATTATATTCTCATTGCCAATTAGACATGAACCTAGTAAGTCACACCTAAAAAGTTTTACCAAAATCTAATTATTGATTAAAGAGTTTAATCAATTAATTTGATTAATGGAATTGGATTTATGCTTTTGAGCAATGATTCTAGCATATCATGAAATCTAATTTCACCAAGAGTTTAATTATAAAATACTTAATTAATATGAGATATTAATTAAAGTATTAAATTAATAAAATTTGTTATTTCCTATTGGACTTGGATTAATGGCCCATAGAGTATGGGCCTAGGCCCAAAAGAGTTTTGGCCCAAAGATTAATCTAAGGCCCATAAACCTAATCAAGGCTCATTTGATTAATGGATAGGCTTGGCCCAAGAGTTGGTCGAATCATCAAGCCCATGTCCATAAATCAATAAATAGTCAATATTGTCTTGTTAGGCACATTATCACTTAAGTGTGTATTGTTGACTATGGGGAAGTGAAGATTAGGTTGCCTTATTTAGTGTAGAGAATGAATGTAGACTTAATGCATGAGATGTATTACAATCTCTACATCATTCTTTGTACACTT